>CM029658.1:7788204-7873204 GCA_017311315.1 Dendrocalamus latiflorus
CAGACAACAGGAAAATATAGATTGTTCTTGACATTCTTTAGCCATCAGGAATATGCATAAGTTGTTAGGAATACGTTTCCAATAGCACATATCCTTAATTTGTTACATCCACACAATCCTTTTAACCTTCCATGCATTCACATATCACAACAAGTAAGAACACATAAGAAATCAATGTAAAAACCCTCAGAAATCACTCATGATGATCAAATCCAACCAAAATTGGATTTCTTCATTAACTTGCCAACCAAATACCTAGATAGGTGAAGATTGATTTTCAGAGGTTATCTTCATCTCTTACATGTCCTTAGTACAACACGATCAAGAAGGGAAGAGAGAAGAGCAAAAATTCACCAAATCAAGAGCGAATTAATCAACACAAGAGAGATCCATGAAGATGACAAAGATTAATATATTGCTACTTGAAGATGAAGGTTTTATAACTACTCTACCTGGAATATAAGAGAGCACACCATAGCACTCAACTTCTCTCACATCTAACCCTAACATGTGAACACTTAGTCTCAAAAGAAGAAGGTTGGATGGTTAACTGCAAGTCTTCATTCTAACTCATTAAATAGATGGGCTAGTTAGCCATATCTAACCTTTAGTGGATACTATCTACTTAGCATAATGGAAAAAACCCGATAACCCCACATACGGATTTCAACTTATTACTTTTATGCATGTTTTTCAAATCGCATAAGTTTGAATCTGCTAAGTCCTTAGCATTGGTCTTCTCAGTTTCTCCTTGACATAAATTGCTCTCCTAAGCGTCGTGGTTTTGCTTCAAGGTAGTTTCTGGTATTTTGGTCAAACTACCAAAATACCCTTATTTAACCCCGATCATTTCCTTCCATTGCAAGCAATCGTTATGCTTGCCACGTGTAGGTACATTATTAGCTTGCCACACATTAGCAAATCTCTCCTATTTCAGTTACACTGGACCACACCTCACTTGGATTGACTAAGCCACATGGTGCAACCCGCCATTCAAATTTCCCTTCAATATTTTCTGCCTTTCTCGTGCTACGGCTGAGCTCACCACTTCATCTGGCATCTACAATCGTTTTAGGCCTCGACTCCTCCATAAGCGTAGCCCCGATTCTCGCCATTGACTGTAGTTGACTCTAAAGGACCCTACACATCAAAAGACATAGAAATCAATTTTGGGTACAAGTCGAGACAAATGTAGCTATCTAGTCTAATTCAATTTGCAAAAACATGCTTTCAATTGTAGTAATGAATAATACATTACAAACAGAAGTTGTAAGAGCACTTGAATTTGATGAGCAATTAATAATAAATCATAAATAGCACAATTTGGGACAAGAGGCTTGCTATTTCAGGATTTCAAAATAGCGGCAATATCCTTGCCAAACTAAGCTTTGCATGGATAGCTTTGTATGGATTTCCCATCCATACATTCCCCCAAAACCATTTTATAAAATATAAAACTACTTATTGTGGGATATAACCAAGTTTTGTCCATAACCATGCACACAGCTATTCGAGTAGATTTATACTATTCAGAGGTTGTACACTTTATCCATACGATACAAACATCCTACTATATTATACATGTCATGTGATACCATCAGTACCTAATTTGAGAGTTTATGATGAAAATTTTATATTACCAGTCCTAATAACCACCGCGCTATGATACCTTCTCAAGACGGATAGTGCCCAAGACTTAGACTATGTGTTTGTAAACCTTCCTTACTAGCAAGGTTCCTCCGAACATGGATGAACCTCCATGCCTGCACTAGCCCAAAATCACCTACAATTTACCATCTGCGGTGAAATTTCTAGAACCCAGTAACTTATTATACTAAGGTCTTCTCATAAAGACATGTATTATATACAATTGTACTAGGGTCTATGACATAATAGATCAGTCTTTAATGACTCAAGCGAGACATCTATATACCATAGTCTTGTGCTAACTATACCAGTCTCCACAACCACCCGCCAAAGCCTAAAATATGTTTTCCATTTTATTTGCTAACCAAAATAACAAAGGTAACTCCTTTAGACCATTTCTCAAGTATCTCCTATTTTCAAATATTTAGTACCATTATGAGCATGGCTAAACATTAACCACTTTGCTTATTCTACATATTCCACATTTTATCCATAGTGGATATTAATACTAAGGTGATAATAGCAAGGGTAATAATTTATCAAACTGGGATCAATGCAACAATTTAGCATATCTATCAACCTTACCAATATAGTGATTTTTTTACCAAAATTACATACATGCATAATAGTTTTAAACACAACATACATAATAGCGAAATATGGGATTAATATGGTCAAAGGGAGTGCTTACCTTGCTCATTGAACTTTGGTCTTGGTCTAGCTTGTCGACGAAATTTTTGAAACGTTGGTATCTAATCGGCAAAATCCAAATAGCACAAATAAGAGCCAAATAAATTCAAATAGAGAGAAATTTCAAATATTTTTTGCATAATATGAAATAGCATTATTTTAGAAAATTTTAGAGGCAATAATCATTCAATTTGGAGTCCATATGCAAAAGTTATAAGCATTTGAATTTAGTTTGGTTTGAATATACTAAAAAAGAATAATACTATGCATGAATTTTAATTTTAATTTTTTTCTGAAGGAAATTCTAGGTTTATTACATCATTAGACTGATATGTGGGGTCTACTTGTCCAGATTTTATTAATTTCTAAAATGACTAACAAGGGGGGTCCAGGTGTGAGTGGCTAAGATTCTAAAATCGGTTTGAATCATAAAATTAACTTGATTAATCCACTCGGGCCCACATGTCTCACCACACATGGGGACTGCTAGTCAAAGAGAGGGAACAGGAAGCCAATGGCTATAGTGGCCGAGCTTGTTGTTGAGCTCACCTGCGGTGAGGCAACGGCGGTGGGGCATGGTGAGCTCAGGGTTGGAAGGAGACAAAGGTGAAGCGATTGGTAGCGCTGCCGAGATTCAATGCACCAAACCCAAATTAAGTGCGGGGCTAGACGAATGGAATCAAAAGGAACAAGGTGATACAGACGAGAGGGCTTGGAGCTCGTTGGAACATAAGATGAACACAACAGTCCACAGCAGCGACGCACACTAGAGCTAAGGATGATGACCCCCGTTCTAGGCGACTCGGGGGAGGAAAAGCTTGGCCAACGGGTGAAATAGAGACGACGAGTGATGGCGAAGGGAATGGCGAGCTCTGATGGGGCTTAAATAGGCAGAGCGTGTGGATTCGCATCGGTGATGCTTTCGGGCGGTGACACAGGCATGGCACTTATGAGCTCTGCGGCCGACAGGATGGCTCGGGCATGCGCGATAGAGGATTGTGGTGCTGCAGAGATGCTATCATTGTAGCAACAAAGGACGTGGCTTTGGTAGAGCTTGTCACGACGTGCTTAGTGCGACTGGCATTGGATCACTGTAGCATGGCAATAGGTGGAAGACAACCTCTAACAAGTGGGTCCTAAGCCCGAATGATATAGAGGGTGAGGGAAACAACGAGAGAGAAGGTGGCTTCAGCAGGAGACGTTTTTGCACGGAGAAAGTGGAAGAGAGGAGGCGACTCGGGTGGGGATGGAATGTGGGCTGGTGTTGGCAGGAGCAATGATGGGCAAGGCCAACAGGGGAAATTTTGGCACGGATGAAAAGAATGTCTGTTTTGTCTTCTAATTGATTTAATTCTAGAATTCAAGTTTGAATTTTAAAATTGGCAAAACAACTTAGATATAAATAAAGTATTTACACGCATTGTTAAAGTTCTAATAATTTTTAGCAATTCATTTTTAGATGCCGCAAAAATGTAAAACCATTTTAAGAAATGCTAAAAAATTATTAAAATCCTAAAAATACATAAATAATGATTTTAAAAATAATTGGACTATGTTTAGTAATTTGGGATGTTACACGATATCGCTACAACCGCCATCACCATTCATCGTGCTGCTGCCCATGTTGTTGTTACTGTCAATTCACTACCTCCATCATTCCTTCCCTTGCCATCCATGTCATGAGGTGTGCCTCAACATGCCATCGCCAAATCTCACCTCCATCAACCACTGTGTCCATCGAGCTTCGCCTCATCGCTATGGCCGCTAGCCTTCCCCATTGCGCTCCAGACCAAGCCATGACCACCGAATGACTCCCTATGCCCATGTTGTGCTCATGCACCCACCACTTACACCAGAGACCACTGGAGATCACCATTAGGAAGTTTTCCTTATTGTGGCCTCTGCCCTTGTTCTACCTTGTCCAACCACCATGGTCCTCCTCATCTTTCCAACTACCCAAAATAGATTCGTGATGCCCGGGAACACATCGTGTACATGTCGTCATCGCCGTTCTTTTCTCTCTTTGTTTCTCTCTCTGCTCAGTTGAGATGTGCTCTCGCGGTTTGACCGAGCCAACTAGCACGCCTGACCTGAGCCACTCACACCCGACTGAGCCGTGCGTAACACTATGCATATGCGATCGAACCAGACCACCTCACATCGAGTTGAATCAGACTTGAACCGGTTTTAGACCGAGTCCAACCTGAGTCAAACCAGTTTAGCAGGAGTTAATCCTATTTACCACTCATTCAACTTGGTTTAGAATTGATTTGTGTCCGATTCGCATAGTTCTAGGCCATTTCTCACTGAGTTAGCACTGGTTTTGCATAGTAGGCTAACTCTAGACCCCTATAAACCATTCAATTGCCACTATTCACCCTCTATCTCCAAATTCAGAGCTTTCTAAAGCTAATTCTTCATCGGCTTGCCCTTCCAATAGCTTTTCAACTCTGTTTTCCCTTTTGTTTTAGTAGTGTTTTATTTGTAAGTGTTGTAGCTCTGCAGTGGGCTTATTTGGCTTTATTTGTGTGTGTACAGTAGATTATGAAGAAGAAGCCCTCGGACAACTAGAACTGGAAGTGACGACCCTAAATGATAGGAAGGAGTGAGCATTGACTACGAGTCACAAGACAAGTCACGATCCTTGATCATGTTGCATTCCTGTTAGTTGGGTTATATTATGTATGGGTTAATTTCTACATTATTTATTAATCAATGCTAATTGTTATTAGTTACTTTTAAATGATCCTGCTTAAGTAGTTAATGCTTTAATTACATTATTTACTTGCCATCCTTGACAACAATCTGATATGGTTTTCCTTGATGAACTTAGAGTTAGTGTATCATACTTTAGATTAGCATAGTAGTGAACATGGATAACGATAATCTCATTACATTGTGGTCCACCGTCATGAGTTGATGTGTTAGAACTTATGATCATTATGGTATGATGAAAGAAGTGTTGGATCAGTTGCTTGGAGTGATATTGTGAAAATGCTAGCTGAGGGCGGAGATGTGTGCACAAGTCTCTGCTGGAAAGTTGGTCCCCCCTGAAGCATATAAGAAATTAACTTGCACCATGAGGAAAGACATAATTACTACCCATCCACAGGATCAATTACTCGAACTTGATTAAGTTACTGTGTTAGTTTCATTGGTGCTACCATGGGAGGTTCGGTGTTGGTGTGAACCACAGATCGGCCTATGCCACAGTATAACCTCTGGGGTAGTGGAGCGGTTACCCGTACCAAGGCCTGGTCCGCCTTTGTGTAGCTTGTGGTGTTCCCGCCTTTTATCATCTTTTTTCTATAATATAAGTTTGACTTGGAAGCCTTAAAACTCTGCAATTGACAGCTATGCCATATTTTATGTAAAACTCCTGTTAGTATTGTAATCGTAAGCATGCTATTTTATCAATTTACGTGCAACTAAAATCCTAGATAGTTGCATGAATACGGAAATTCCTATTAAATCCGGGTGTCCTCACAAGTGAGGACCGGGGAGGAAATAGGGGTAGTTTGGTCCAACATGTGCTAAACACTAATGGCAATGGCATTTTTCTAAATACCATGGGTTGTAATGGCATATTTCAAAGGCTCCACTTTAGGTGTCATTTATCAAAAACAGAACTTTATGGTGGCATATGTATAAATTTTCCTTATTTTTAATAATTGGAGGTTCCTTTAGAAGCCTTCATGTTAATCATAGGAGATAGATGTTAGAAATCACCATATTCATAAAAAGAGAAAAATATCTAGAAATTTCGTTATTAATCGGAGAAAAATAAAACATCTCAATCATTGGTTTGTGCACAAAGATGTGATGTACGGGATAGATCAAGTATATGGCAGAGAAATAGAATTCAATTTCAACAACACATGTAATTATTGCAGACACGTCCGAATCAAACATGTCCTAATTAGGAAACTGACGAAGGATTCCCACGTGGCATGCAAATCTCAACAAATAAGAAAAGGAAATGGATACATTTAGCAAAAATACAAATAACTTTCGGAATATATAACTTTGGATTTAATTTCAGATATGCAAATAATCCAAAATAAAGCATGAATTCTGAATAAAAATATGAATTCAAACTATTTTCGTAATTAAAAATAAAACATGAATTCAAATTATTTTCGGAATATATCATTTCAGATTTAGTACCACACATAAAATAATCCAAAACAAAACAGAATCCGAAACGAATTAATTTTGGAACTAAAGTTAAATTATGCGTTCGATTTAAATTCATAGTTGTATTAGTGACGGATTTAATTGGGAATATTTGTAAATGCAAACTCCGCAATGGAACTAAATTAGTACCTGAAATAAAATCCGGAATTACACGTTATCATTACTATTATAAAAGAATGAGTTTGTGGTTGTACATCTATTCTCCTCTAACCGTTCTATTTCCTTAACTTCTCACCATTCTCCACTTTTTAACCGATCAGAGTAACTCTCTTCTGTAACACAATTTTTTATATATACAATAAATTCCGTTGTAAGTATATAACTGTTCCAGGAAAAATGCAGGTACGTCAGTTGTCATTCATGACATCGTACTGGACCTACTGGGCACACGACCGACTAATGATGCTACTTTCCCAGGTTGCCTATATTTTCGGTTGTTTGTGTTGACGCATGCACACTGCACCCCTGTCAAGTTGTCGAACATTTGTTAAGCAGCAACCTAGCACCATGATCATATAGTACAGAGAAAATTGGATTGCATTAGAGAGAAAGCTCCCATGCCCGGACAAGCGGTGTCACATGCTAGTTTCCTTTGTGCAACTGGGAGCACTACACCTCCCGCGCGTCTACTACATGCACATACATTCTCTGCAACGCCGTGGACGCCTTTCCCGTTTTCCCATGTCCGTGTCCCGCCTAATAACGCAGAGATTGTGGCAGAATCGGTCTATGGAGGAGGGCCTCCTCCTAGGGGTGCAAATGAGTCGGGTTAATCCCGACCGATCCGGCATCGAATCCGATTGGTACCGAATCCGGAGAAAAAAATATGGGTAGGATATGGTAACAGCAATATCCGTCCGAATCCGATACGTCTTCAAGTTTGATTTCAGGTTAGTGCTACTATTTGACGTTTCATTTTCTTTTGCAATGGTAAAATAAAATCTTCCACATCAGCTATTAAGTAGTAACATCAAGTTCTTGACAGTACGTCCTCCTACTCCATTTGCTTGTACGACATGCATTCCTTACAAACAAGTAGGGGTCCAAACGGGTTAATCCCGACCGATCCGGCACTGAATCCGATTTGTACCGAATCCGATTGGGCCGAATCCGGAGAAAAAAATATGGGTTAGGATATGGTAACAACAATATCCGTCCGAATCCGACCCGTTTGCACCCCTACCTCCTCCTGATACTACCACATCGGTTAATCTCTGAGTCCTACTGATTTTGACTTGAGCTTCTGATTTTTAATTTATTTTTTACTTTTTTAAATTTTATCTTTTTTCTATTTTTTGGTTTTTTCTTAGCTTTTTTGCTGGTTCTTTTTCCTATATTCATTTGTATTATCTGTGATAGGCTAACATATTTTTCTATTTTTTAAATTTAGTTACACCAAATAAACCATCATCAGTTGCAGTGTAATTTCTGCTAACTACATTATAATTTCACCTAGCCTAACCGGGCGACACCTAGATCACGTGGCAGTATATAAAGGAGGGCCTATAGAATTTGCTTCCGAGATTGTGGCCGGCATGTGAAGCATGGACTAGTACAGTGGAGTATTTTATAGCTAGCCAAACCGCCCTGTCGTTATATCAGCCAGATTAAATAGTGATCGATTATCGATGAGGCGATGACCGACCCAGAACGGGTGGGCTGGGAGACATCACGACAATGCAAATTCCAGCGCATATATTCAAACGTTTTGCCTCCAAGAACGGCCAGGTACGAACTTACTTTGGCTACTTGTGTAGCGTAGAATAACTGTAGATCGATCAAGTCGATGTACATGTGTCTTTGACTGCCACGGGATAAGCTAGGCAGTTCGAAAACACCATGTGATCCGGAGAAATTAAGCTCCTACCCCCCCCTCTCGGCTGGTCACCTCTCTGCACGGGCTTCCCATCGATCCGTCCAACGTGTAGCGGCTTTTTCCCTAGCTTTTAGTTTTTAATTAAAATGGTATTATAATAGTAGTTAGCTTTTTAAATTTATTTAATTAAAAGTAAAAATATTATTGTATCTTTACGGACAATAAAAATAGAACAAAAAAAAGCAAAAAGCTATACTAAAAAGTTAATGTATTTCAGATAGGTTTTGCGCCTAAAAGGTCGAACGGCCACCACCACTTCTGCATGCAGACTGATCTGCAGCACCTCCGCACTTCCGCTAGCTAGCTAGACTGGCTGCTTCTGCCACGTGTACTGCAGGATTGAAACATTACGAGTTATAATTTTTAACGATGTTTAATTGTTTTTATTTGTATTTTTAAAATAGTATTAAATGATGAAGATATCTATATAGACAACGTATATGGTTTAAACAGTTTTGAGAAGCCACTATTTATTTAGGTTTTCAAAAAAAAATAAAACCAAAAGACAAAAAAAAACCGTGGCCTTGTCCCGTGGTCATTTTAGCTAGCTACTCGTCAATCAGTACGTATCTACGTACGTTCGTTATACTACTAGCTACGCACCTATGCTCGGGTCAAGTACGTATTCAGCACTACTCTGATTTCTCAAATGTTTCAACCATGGCATCGATCTGGCCGGTAAAAGCACCGATCAGCTGTGGCCGGCCGGCCGGGCTACGTACAGCACGTGGCTTAGATAGTGGGTGTGGACGCAACGTGGCTATAGTGAACTCGTTTGTCGTCATATGGTAGGTACTGGACAACTAACTATTTGCATGCCTCTACAAACAATAGTTCCATATAATATTATTCGTATCATATATATAGATAACATTAAAAATAAATTATATAATAAATTATTTTTATTTCTTTATAATATAATATATCTTATTTCTCGTGTTACAGTCGATTGTTCCGTAAGAGACATCTAATCCTCTATATTTCTTTTTTCTCTGCATCATCTTATGGCTTACATAACAAAGTTTGTAAATAGCTGAGGTAAGTCCATGGCCATAGCCACGCTGTCGACTCATCTTGTTTTAATGCTCAAGTACTGTTGCAAATCCACTTCCCGTACAGATAAACCCGGCCGGCCAATTGACCCGATATTCAAACCAGATGGACTGGACAGTCCATGGCCCCCGCTGGCTCGTACTAGTGGTACGTACGTACGAACAGGGACAAATGCGTGGTGCTTTTAACTCTTGGTCCCTGGTCAGATTGGGAAGAATAAATGGCTACGTACAAGGCCAAGACGGGATCACTGTGCCCTGAATAACAGCGACGTACTGTAAGCACGAAGCACATACTTCGAACCGATTTTTCCCGTTTCTTTCCCCTGTCAAACATCGCATGCCTGAAGGACCGCGGCTTCTCTGTTTTTTTCTCCGTATTTCTCTTATATTTTTGTCGACGTGGCAGAAATCTAGAGCACTCTTTCTATCATCTCATGTTCCCCTGATGCTCTGAATCTCTGCCACGTCAGCGGAAACACGAGAGAAACATAGAGAAGGGAATAGGGAAGTCGGCTTCTGCCTGAAGACCTATCTCGAAAGGGCGAAGAGCTGAGACCTGAGCGTTGGCTCAGTGGAGGGTACTCTTATTCAGCGGAACATCACGTATTTACGTTTCGGACGCTGTTGAGCCTCCATTTAAAAGTGGCGTCTACCATGCACCTAAAAAACCAGAGAGCTTGAGGGAAGCGCAACGCACGGAATCCATGACGTTTCTATGGGGGAGGGAGAGACACCTCTCCCAGATACTATCCTATACAGAGTCTGTTCTTTTTGACTGCGGCTTGTAGTTTTTAGCTGCGATTTGTGGCTTTTGGGCTGTTTGTATGAGAGATTACTTAGTAACAGGAACTCACGTGCGGTTTTTGCCGATATAAATGAAATCAGTAAAATATATACTAAAATTAACTAATAGACTCTATTTTGAAAAATACTCCGTTTAAAAACTAGTTATTGTAGAAAAGTTAAAAAAATAGCTTTAGAAAACAGAAAAGAATAGGTACGGTAGCATCTGGAGAGGGGTTACTGATTTTTTTCCCCGGTTCCGTCCTTTCGCAATGTTTGAGATCTCGCAGCGGCACGCACGCCGATGGCACGTCGACGACGCACGATTGATTGGCTCGCCTAGCTAGCTGGGCCCTCTTGCCTCTTTCATGTCATGCCTCACCATCATATATGCTTGCACACCAGCACAGCATATAGGAAACGTGGGCCGTATCAGCTAGCCCTTGAGTGCCATATGATTTGTGTCGGCATCTAGGACACTTCCCGTATTTGCCACCCTGTAGGTATGAATCTTTCATGCATGGTGTAGCTAGGTGTACGGTGACTAATTGTAACGCCCTGTTTTTAGAAATAGAAGCGTCATTACCTTCCGTAACAGTTTAGGAGTTCAGTTACGGACAGAAAAAATATCATATCTGCTCACAAACATTTAAAAGAAGTTAATTTGATTAAAATAAGACTTAACAGTCAATTTTAACAATTTTAAGGACGTCCAAGTCCAAAACATAACTTACAATCATAAGAATCAAAGAAAACTCCACAGGAACGCTTGAGTGCAGGCGTAACCCTAACACGAAAACTTGTAACATCATTCCTTCTTCTTATCTCTGTGTTGGAGGGAAAATAAAGCAAGATTGAGTACAACCAACCATACTTAACAAGTCATATGGGGAAATGCTATATAATTACTTGTCAGGATCCCAAAGGATGGGGATATATGGGTTTGATTAAGTAGTTGTGGATGCAGTTTTATTTGTAAAACACTTTTAAACACAAAAGAACAGTAAATTCTTAAGGAATTGGGGTTTCAAAACTTGATTACCAGACTTCAACATTTCCAAATCTACTTATGCTTCGTTGTTGGATTCACCTATTAAACACAGTTTCATTTACCGGAAGCATGGAGTATTCGAATACTATTAATCATGACTCTGCAGAGTTTCCCAACTTTACCCACAAGATCTCTTAACTCCCGCGTCCGGGTTCAAGAAAACAAACTTTTCACTGCTCAATTGTTTATATAGCCCCCACCCGGTAGGCTTCCTTAACAAGCTCGGGGGACCCCTCGGGCTTGCCCAACTTGTCTCAGCTCTACCGTTGTGTGGATAACCACCTTCCATATGGACCCACTCAGCCCCTCTCATACGGACTCACACTTGGCTTCTCGCCGCCCTTGTAGAGGTTCAATCGAATTAGAGCAGCTACTAGACCAGGTTTGACGAATCAACGCTTGTGGTTGGGCAATCACTATGTTCTTTACTCATCATAATGGTCTAGTTCTTATATTTTACTGAGGCAACCTCCTCCCACAAACCCATATTCAGCGCCCGCGGCACTGCCACCAATCCACATCCAATGCCTCCACCCTAGGATAAGGTCATGAGATCCGGCCGACTCTAAGGCCACCAGTGATCCTTGCTTATTCTAGATCCATTTTCGAAAATTCCACCAACAAATGCCAATCTTTTAATAGCAGGAAAATTTGTAGAGTTTCTAGACAACCATGATTACAGCATTAATATATTTAATATTACTAAGTCTTGTCAAGGTGAATATGGCCATCAATTTGAACTGGGCTTTTTGGGTGGTAGGGCATAACTAATATCATGTCATTCTAAACAGTTATTGTACATGAAATAACTTGTAAATAACATAATGAAAGTACTGATAAATAAATAATTAAAGGAATGTAGGTTCAATATGATCAAAATATGTGACTTACCTCTTTATCCATAGCCTCTGGTTATCTTTACTGTAGTCTTCGGATTGGATACCGACTTCTTTAATTGCTCTTGTAGTCCTTCTGTTGACCAACTTGTGTGGTTCGAGTACTAGCGTGGAAGACGAATACAAATGAGTTCTTGCTTTGCAGAACGCAAGCTGGGAACAAAATACAATTAAATAACCAAAGGACATAAAAAAGGTAGGTTGGTGATTCGGTTCAACAGGATTGGAATTAGGTTAGGTGGGTTCGAGATTATCGAAGATGTATATAGGCGTTGTATGGATTTTGGTGAACGGCTGAAGGTATGGATGGTATCGGATTTTTGGGTTGGGA
The DNA here is from genome assembly GCA_017311315.1 of Dendrocalamus latiflorus. Taxonomy (NCBI): domain Eukaryota; kingdom Viridiplantae; phylum Streptophyta; class Magnoliopsida; order Poales; family Poaceae; genus Dendrocalamus; species Dendrocalamus latiflorus. The sequence continues at coordinate 7,800,731 of CM029658.1, forward strand.
TATTTGTCTGGGTTGTTTAGAGCTTTACCAGAGTCTACGGTGGTAGAGCGAGGTTGGAAAGATGTAGACATGCTCAAGACGATAAAAGGGCATATGTGCTTTTAGGGTTTCAGCGAACGATAAGAGTTTGGACCGTATTAGGGTTTAGGGTTTGGAAATGTGTTTTAGTGGTTTTGAGTATTATCGATGTTTGGTATGGGAAAATGGAGCTGAGAAATAAGTACACGGGTTCAAAATGGTCAAAATGGGTGCACAAATATTTTTAGGGTCTCGATGAATAAAGATGGTTTGAAGAGTATTTGAATTTTGGATTTGAAATGGTGTTTGAGCTAGTTAGGATTTTATTGGTGTCTAATTTGACCAAAAGGGAGTAGAAATTTGACTTCGTAGGGGCAAAACAGTCAAAATGGCTATAAATATGTTTTTTGAATTTTTGGATGAACAGTAACGGGTGTCTACTATTCATTGCAGGTCTGCACTGTTCACAGCGGTTGCGGTACTGTTCACTATGGGGTTTTTACTATTCACTATCAAGTCATTTACAATTCATACCGGGTCTACTACTGTTCACTAACGGGTTAGATGCAACAGTACCGGGCCGGGCACTGTTCATCTTCCTCCTCTCGATCGTCACTGTAGCAGCCGAGTAGAGTATTTTTTTGCGACGGCGATTCCCGACGCTGCGGTTAACTCCGACGGAAACCGAGTCCATGGATTGAATCCTAGGACTAAGGGGAACCCATTTTAGGACTTGGCTTAGCTTGAAATAATCTGTAGAATGACAATGTTGGTGAAGAACTTGCGACAGATTTCTATGGCTTCTAAGATACAGAGAGACTCATCCTTGAAATTGGCTGCTTTTTAACCATCTTGGGGTCGTAAGGGTGGCTCAGGTGGTGGTGGTCTGGGCTGAGGAGGTCTATGGTGTGCTGGCCACAATGAGGAGGTGCGGCTGTGTGATGGTGAACGCTGCCGGTGAACTACGGGGTTAGGCAAGCTATGGTGAAGCTTTGGTGGGATCTGTGGGGGTCAGGGAGCTAAATATAGGTGGAATTGAAGAATAACAAAGGGGATCACAAGAATTGAGATATGGGCTTACCAAAAGAACTCTGACAGTGGTGGCGAAAATTGGCTAACGCTAGAGATGCCAGGCTTGGGAAGGGTTATTGGTTGCCATGGCAGGGTATGGGAGGACCTCGCGACCCCTTTTATAGCCGGTTAAGGCGGTTTAGAGCAGTGGTGTTGCGGGTATGGCAACGGCGTGTGGCTTGGGCGAGAGACGGCTCTGGAGCTTTCAGGCAGTGGTGTGGCATCAAGGTTCGCGTGCTCCTCAACTAGCGAGTTACGGCAGTCAAATGGTGTGGGTGTGTTAGGTCGGCCATGAGGAGTTGGCGCTGGTGACGAATCTAGTCACGGCGGTTGCTCCGATGCGTGATCAAGCTCAATTAAGGAGTGCCAGGGGTGTTAAAGGTGTTGCAGCCAAGACGTACGGCAAGTTGGACTGGTGAGGCTGTGTTGTCCAAATGGTGTGAACGGTGGAGCATTGCGGCGGTAACAGGGGCGAGATATTTTGCCGGATGATGAATAGTGGCCGATGGCCTGGACTTTGCACAAATGGTCAGTAAGGGCATAGATTCCTGGGAAAAGCGTAGAAGGTTGGGAAAGGTACTAAATTGGGTCAAGATTCAAATGAAAACAAAATTCAGTGACATTCAAAATCTTTTTGAATTCTGGGTTGTTTCACTAATGATCTCGGCCACCGTATATACCTACCCATGCAGATCGTCCTGGGTATCAGATACTATACAATCTATATTAGCTTATAGATCCGGTAGCATCTAGCTGGGGTAACCAAGCTAAGCACAAATTGGTCAGTGCCTCATCGAAGAGAAGGTATCATAGGCCCAGGGCCATCCGATCTCTCTATCTATGGTCTGAATGTGGTAACAAGCTAGCATGCAAGGCAATGGCTAGCTACTATGAAGGCACACGTGAGAAGTTTTAGGATAATATTGTGATGAATCGTTGCAAGTTTTATAAAGTAGTTATTTTATTTTGTTTGATTGTATTTTGTCTGGATCGCTTTCTAAATTTTTCAAGAAAATAGTATGACCGCAGCTTAGTGCCGGTCATACCGTTGTGCAGTAGTACCGCAGTGTAGTGCCGGTCATATTGCTCGGCGATAGTTTTGATTTTTACTTGGCAGTAGCTATTTTCTAGAGAGCTCAAATTGCAAGGTGCAAGATGCGGTAGCATCAGCCTGTGGGAGCGGTAATACCGGCCTAGGTAAATAATTTGGGATTTTAGGAAATTGAGTCATAGATTGGTTTGGGTTGACCTATGTCAGTATATTAATATTATATGAAGCATGTTTTGACTAACGTGGGTCAGGTTATAAAGAACTTGTGCCCAAAAACGATTTCTTCGTCTTTGGATGTGCAGGGTCGCTTGGAGTCAACCATGTTTAACGGTAATGATGGGGGTATGCTCATAGAGAACCTGAGGCCTGGAACGATCAAGGATGCCAGGTGGGATGATGAGCTCGAGCATGGTACGAGAAAGGTGGAAAATATTGAAGGAAAGTTCGAACAGCTGGTTTGCACCATGTGGCTTAGTCGGTATAAATGAGGTGTGGTCCAGTGGAACAAGAACGAGAGAGACTTACCGACCTATGGCAAACCTGTGGTGCACCTGCACGTGGCAATCATGGTGATTACTTACAATGAAAAATGAAGACCGAGTCAAGAAAGGGTATTTTGGCTAAAATATTGAAAACTATATTGAATCAAAATCGTGATGTTTGGGAAACTGGTCTAGATCAAGAAGAAAATGATTTGATTAACATGGATCAAAGCTTAGGAATTAGCAAATTTGGGGCTTATGCTCTTTGAAAAGCGTGCATTAGTGTGATGTGTGAGTTAAAACCTGTGTGGGGGTTATTGGGTTTTCCCCATTGTGCTAATTGAATAGTATCCACTAAGAGTTAAATATGACTGACTAACCCATCTATTTAAGGGATTGGGATGATGACTTATGCATGGTTAACTATCCAATCTTTATCTCTTGTGCTCTCTTGTTTAGGGTTAGTGTTTGAGAGTTAAGTACTTGGTGTGCTCTCTATCCTTCAAGATGGAATGGCTATAAAATTTTTCTCCTCAAGTAGCAATACATCAATTTTTATTTATCTCCATGGATCTTTCATATATTGATTAATTTGCTCTTGATTTGATTGGTTTTGATCTCTTCTCTTTACTCATCATGATCTTGTTGTGCCAAGGATGTAAAACAGATGGACATAACCTATGAAAATTAATCTCCACCATCTAATCACTTGGATAGCATGTTAACGAAGAAACCCAGTTTTCCTTAATTTTGGTCCCAACGAGTGTTTTCGTGATTTAAGGGTTTTTGACTTGATTTTTTTAGTTGTTTAGCTTACTATGACATGTGAAAATACATATAAAACCATCTTAGCCATCATCCACCCATGAGCAAGCGTATTCACCATTTTTTGCTCGATTTTGGTGCAACATTCCTTCAAATGGAAAATGGTCGAAACTTTGGCAATAATTCTCTTGGTCATTGATTGTAATATGTTCTTGATATTCTAGAGAAGGTGCATGCCAAGTTTCAAATAATTTAGATCTACGGATCAAAAGTTATATGGATTCTTGGTTTTGAAATTGGGCTGATCTACTGTTTATCTTGAAATTATTGTAGCAGTGGTACTATAAGTACTGTAGCGGTACTGGACAATACTACCATGGTAATTACTATTCATTGCACTGAATTTTAGTTTACCTGATTAGCTGAGTTTTGAAACAAACCAAAAATTTGCAAAATCAAAAATTGAATTGAGTTTGAGTTGCATTTGAGTTTCTCTTGCTTCCCAACCCTAACCCACACTAATCTCAAAGCAAAGCATCCCAAGTCCATGTCATTGCCGGCCTGAACGGAGGAGAAGAGCACGGACACTGTTCACGGTCTGAAATCCCACCGTCGCCGAAGATTTTTGCCGCCGCCTCCGATTTTTCAGTCGCTGCCGACCTCCTCGCGCCTTCTCGCACCTACACGCCTCTGCTAGCTCCTGCCTGCTTGTCAGCGCCGTACCGCCTCCTTAATTGCGCTTGCACCGGTGTCAGCCGCCGCCGGAAGCTCCTGCCACGCCGCACCCCTTCGCCCCTTCCAGGCCATGCCATCGCAGCCACCCGGTCATGGCCCCGTACGCCTCACCTGCCCCTCTCTGGCAGCGCCTGACATGGCCAAGAAACGTGGCAGCGCCGCCGACCGTCCGCGCGCTCTCGCCTCTGCTCCTTCCCGTGTCTTCCTCTCTCGGTCGACCTACAACTCCCCCTGACACCCTTGACTGCCGTGGATTGACGCCCAAGCCAGCCTGGTCCACCGTGAGCTCCAACTCACCACCGCCAAAATATCTCCCCTCCCCCCCGGCGCAATACCACCTCTTCCCGCCTATTTAAGCGCCTCGTACCCTCCATTGTGATCCATCAGCTCCTCCGCAGCCAACCGAGCACCCCAAAGCTCCCACCGTCGTCTCCATTGTAAGTAATTGCAGAAGTCCCCAATCTGAGCCCTAATGCAATGTCCCATCTCCGGCCGTCCACTCTCCAATTCCTCCCTTCAGTAGCATCCCCAAGCTCCCCAGAACCTCCCCAAAACCTTGCCCTAGTCTCCCAACCCCTCTCCTTCCCCGGCGCCGTTCACCCCTTCACCGCCACCCACCTCCACCGTGGCCAGACCAACCTAGACCGCCCGAGTTTCGGCCAATCTCCCTCCAAGCCTTCCCACACCCTGAGGATGCCCTAGCACCGACCTAATTGCCCGATGAACCTCCCAATCCCTCCAATTTTCAAAAATGACCGTGGGAGAGGTGACCTCGCCGCCGGCGATTGCCGCCTCCGCCGGTCCTCCAACCATCCAAAATGGAACCCCCAAGATGCCCCGAACCCGTCCATGCCCTCGGTTGCCGTCGCAAGTCACCCCGCCGCCGCCAGTAGCCACCGCCTCACTCCCCTGTCTTGCTGCGCGCGCGTGGCTCAAACGGAGAAGAAGCACAGTGCTCCGACCGAGCCGTCCCGCGAAGCGGTTGAACCGAGCCAAGTCACCGCGCCGGACGCACCCGACCGAGCCAGGCGATGCGGTCCAGCCAAAGCAGTTCGCCCAAGCTCGATGAATAGTGTTTGGCCCGAACCCAAAAACACATGTTGGTACTCCCTAGATCCGTTTCGAGCCCGCCAACCCAAATCTCAGACCCAATTCCCCATATAGCCATCCTATAAGCCCAAAAGCCCAATTTATTAGAGTTTTCCGGATTTTCTTCCTTCTTTTATTTTCTTTCATCCTAGCTCAATCCTTCGAGCATGGGATTAATTTATTTTGCTTGTTTTGCGTTAGTTTCCGGAGTCGAGATTTCGCAAGAGCAGGAGGGAAAAGCTCAAGTCCAAACCTGGCCCACCGAAGAATACGAATTAATTGAAACAGTAGACCCGCAAGGCAAGTCGCACATATTTTTGAACATATTGATCCTACATTTCCTGAGTTACTTATTTACATGTACTTTCACTATGTTATTTTCATACTGTTATTTTATGTACAGCAAATGCTTAGAATGACATGATATTAGCTATGTCCCACCGCCCGAAAAGCCCAGTTTAACTTGATGACCATATTCACCTTGACAAGACCTAGTAACATAAAATATAAGATTATTAATAACATGGTAGTTTAGGATCACATTGAATCTTTATACTGTTAAGGTTTGGTATTGGTCTAGAGTTTTGGAAAGTTGGAAATAGGATAAATGAGGATCGCAGAGATGGATCCGAAGACCTTATCCTAGGGTGGAGGCTGGTTGTGGATTGATGGCAGTACAGTGTGTACTGAATTTGGGTTTGTGCGTGGATGATGCCTCGGATAAAATATAAGGACTAGACCCTTGTGCTGAGTAAAGGACATAGTAATCGCCCAACCACAAGCGTTGACTTTGTCAACCTTGACTTAGTCAAACCTGGCTCAGTAGCTGCTCAACTTCAATTGAACCTCTGCAACTGGAAAGGGGGAGACAGAGGGTGAGATCGTATGAGAGGTTAACCATACAACTGTAGGACTGCGATGAGTCGGACGAGATCCGTGGGGTCATCTGAGCTTGTTGAGATTAAACACCTACTGGGCGGAGCTACACAAAGAATTGAGCAGTGAACATCCTTGTTGTCTTAACTCTTTAGCGGGAGTTAAGGGATCTTGTGGGTAAAGCAGGGCAGCTTTGCAAAGTCATGACAAATGGTATTCAAATACGCCGTGCTTCCGGTAAACGAAGCTGTGTTTAGTGGGTGAATCCAATAACAAGGCATAAGTAGTTTTGGAATGGTTTGGAAATGTTGAGAAATGATAATCAAGCTTGAAACCCCCTTTTTTACTTTAATGGAGCATATTTTAAAGATTTCCAAATGGTACCCAACTTAAAACTGCATCCACATAAAATAATAGACTTGATTCCCCTTTACTTGATACACCATGCATGTAGTTATTAAGCTCCGTGTGACTTGTTGAGTACGGTAGTTGTACTCATACTTGCTAAAAACATAAACAGAAACAACCAACTTTGAGGAGGCAGGTGAAGACGAAAGGTGGTGCCTTACGAGATCGACGAAGCTTGGAATTAGGGTCGTTCTCCGCTCAGGCGTGCCTGCGACATCTTTTGCTGTAATGTAACTAAAGGCCGTTGGCCCTGCTGTGATACTTGGCTTTTAGCCTTTATATTGTAATAAACCCGCTTTTACTCTTAAGCTTGTGTTGGCAATGTTATACACTCGTTGGATGTACTCGCAGTTGAACAGTTCTGGGCAGCTGCGAGGGTTTCATAATACTTCCAGAAATAGAGGTGTTACAAGTTTTATCTAGGCTTCCTATCGTAATTTTTACAGCTTATAGCTATCTTCGGTCCGACGAAATATTTCGCCACGTGAAGCATCAGACAAACGGTCTCCTGGGTAAACTGGTGTGGCAGGTTTGCTCTCCGTTGTTAAGTTAGTAATGGATTAATATCACCGTCCGGAAAGTATCATCCCTAGCCTGGAACGTCTGTGGAGTACCACTGCCACAGTCGTACCGGCCAGTACCAGGTCAATAAGACCAGCATTTTTAATCTTAAGAAGAAAAAAACAGAGCCGATAAACAACTGGCCTGAGATGGCCTGGTTGGAATCAACGTTCTGGCATGCGACGACGCCTGCTGCATTGCGAGAATCGGTGCGACTTTCCACGTAAATAACGGTAAATTTGCTCAAGCCCAGCCTTTTCTGGGTTCCCGTGATCGCCTGGGCTGCGCTGCGGCATTTATGCATGGGCCGCTCGGAGCAATAAAAACCGCATCGGAAACAGCACTTTCCAGAACGTCCACAGGGCGCTGGTTTCGCACATTAAACAAGTGAAAGGGAGACGATGATTGCGTTGAATTGGATTTGAATCCACCGATCGATGATGCCTATGCAGTGGAGTGAGCTGAGCTGCTGCATGCAGCTACGTACTGACTCGAATGGAGCACGAACGTACACACGCATGCAGACGCAGAGCTAGCTCTCTTTTCTGTGCCTTTAAGCTGCTGCAACTGCGAAGCTTTTGTGTGCATTGGCGACATGGGCGACAGTGCTAGCTAGCTAGGCTGTAGAGCGAGGCAGGATTTGACTATTTGAAAGGTTGCGGTTGGACTGGACCGGAGCTCCCTAGCTAGATCGCCCAGCTTTTACTTCAGGCCCCTAAAGTTGCTGAATGCGTAGGCAAGGCTAATCCGATCCTGGCTGACTCGCAGTGGTGTGTGTGTTGGAGCTGCACCGGTCAGTTGGGGTGCAGTTTGACCGTCCTATGGCAATCGGGTGAGGTTGTAAGAGCACAGGGGATAAGGCCGCGTGCAATGACAACCGGCCCATGGCTGCCGTTGCAAGACCAGGTGATAAGGTGGGATCTGGATACGCCACGGCAGTTCAGTGACGCCATGACAACGAAGTATAGCTCTTGAACGTTGTATACGCCACCGCCGGACCGACAGCTATGGAGTGGTCAGAACGGCCATATGCCTTTTTGAAAAATGGTCACCAAACATTGTATAGGCATGTTTGAGAATGTGTTTGCACTAGGTATCGCTCAATTTGGCATTCTTAGCTCTAACTAGATAGAGATTAACTAATATTTTGAAAAGAGTCTTTTCTAGTGCTTTTGAACGGTCTGACCAGCCTGTTGCCGATGATCAGATTAGGCCGGTCTAACCGGCATTGGGCCAGTGGTCAAACCAGTCCCTTATTACTAGGGTAAGTTTGAGGAGAGTTGGGTGGTTTGATTGGCTTGTGCCCAGTGGTCAAACTAGCCCTATAGGTTTAGGGTTGAATTGAGTGGTTTGAATGTTTGCATGGCATGGGTGCTATTTGATGGGTTTATTGTATTACATGATGCATGATTTGACTAATATGAATCAAGTGCATGAAACTTATACTCAGAATCAGATTGTTTGGTCTTTGAATATGTAGAGTTGATTGGCTAGCGGTAGCTATCAACGGTAATAGACTAGGACTAGGTAGGAGAGCTGAGATTCGTGTGGTCAGGTAAGTCTGGATGATGCTATGTGTCTCAAACGTAAAGAATAGAAGAGATGAGAATCGCAATGAAGCCAGTTGGTGCATGTGGTGCGTCAAGTGATTAGGCCGACGTACGTAAAAACGGTTTAGGGGAGTCCAAATATATGAAGACATGATAGTTAGTCCTTGGGCACTATAGATTTCATGTCAAAGTATACGAAGATGCTTTGATGGATTAAATTGGTATTTCGGGCTAACAGAGCTCTTTGGATGAGTCGCTTTGAAAAGCGTGTGTATGTAAAACTTGGTATAGTGTTGGGTTAACGGGTTAGCCCATGTAAGTGGATAAAATCCAACTAAAGGTGCTGGTTAGAGTTTCCTGTAAGCCTTTCATATATAAGGAGGGAGAGGTGTGGCTTAGGTGCTAACCTTAGGGGAGTCTTAGCTAAGCATTTGAGAGTTAGGGTTAGAGTTTCTAAGAGAAAACTTTGTGTGTGTGCTTTGTGGAGCGGAGTGGAGTGGCTTTAAACATCCATTTATAAGTGAAATAAAAGATTCAAATTTTATCTAAGTGAATTTTGCCATAGATTTCTCCTTGTGCTTTTAATTTGCTTGATTTTCTCATTTGAATTTTCTCTCTCCTTGATATTGTTGGTTCCCAAGTATGTTTGGATATGGAAGAATCTCCTAGAGGCTAGATCCCATCTATTTAGGTAACCATAAAGTAAGTTATTAGTTTTTACCCCGGTTTGCTTGGTTTTGTTGTGATCTGCCTTGTTTTGGACAAAGGTCAAATGTTTGTTGAGTAGCTTATCGATCCATTGATGGAATAGGTTCGTAGGACCCTGGGAAATCTTTTCTGGTTTCAAGACTTTTGGTTTAGTAGATTAGAAGCTAGGTCAATTTGAGTTCTTGGCGGTGGGTTGTTTTCTGTTTTGGATCAGTGAGCGGTCAGGGAGAGAATGTGCCAAAACTTAAGCATCAATGCTTAATTAAGCATTGGTGCCTGATGGGTGCTCGTGAGTTTTTGGGAGAATGTAACCACCTTTAAGAAGAGGTTTTGCATTGGAGGGTTGAATTTCTAAATAGGTGCTTGAGCATATGGCGCCCACTCTCACTTCTAAACATATGTTTAAGCATCTTGGAAAAAAAAATTGATTGAACATATTCGGATCAGACGTGTTAATAGGTAATGCCTATGAAAATTCCTTATGTATATATACACTATATTATAAAATTTCTTATACTACAAATTTCACCCTTTTTCTTAGACCAAATTAAAAGGGTCTATTCTAGGTTTATATTAGAAGCGGTACAAAGAGTTTCAGAAAGGAGTAGAAATGCTGAAATGTCAGATTACAAATCCCAGATCAAGAACACTCCCATGAACAATAAGGAAACTTTCTCCAAACTACCTAAACGCAGGAGCGGAGTTGATAATAAGCAGAAACACCACCAACAAAAGAGGCAAAACAGCATCAGAAAGCGAAGCATTATTTCAAGTAAAAATAATAGCCAATCATGGGTAGGCAGCTGTCGTGTAAAGAGAAGTACCAACTAGGCTCCATGCAAAAGCTCCAAGTGACGGTCAAAGTTAACCCACAAGCTGATGGTATAATACTCCACATAGCTGCCTGCCTCAAGTAAAATATGGAGGGGATGATACTGCATGCGTCTCCTCCTTGGTAAGGGTGAGCTCGATTGGTCTCCGATCCTGGGGGCAAAGTGGAAACCGGAAACTGTGCACGCGACCGAGCAACGCATATATATCACCTCTGCCTTTGGGAATGTGTGTATGATTAGGCCGACTGGAGACCTAATTAGGGAGGCTTGAGTGCGATGTTCTCCAGTAAGCTCAAAAGCGTCACTGGGTTGGTTCTAGTTTATCCCGTTAATCCGTTCTGAGAGTTGCAAAGAGCTGTGCTTGGTCACATGCATTCATGTCTTGTTTGGGGAACAAGGAGAGGGGGAAAAAAAGAAACGGTGGGGCCACGCATGCACGGGCCACCAGACGGTGTGGTCAACAGTTCAATAGTCAATTCAGTAAATGCAACCCTAGGTCGATTGCTTACAAAAGCTAGGGTGGTTGTTTTGCATGGAGGGCCGTAGGCAAGACGACAATATGGCTGTCTCATGGCCTTACTAGGTGTGAGCAGAGTGACATGTTTGGTAATTGGTGGTTTATGCAAACTGTTAAATATGATAGGAAGGCACCCAAAACATTTACAACTCCATCCTTTGGGCGTCAGTAGTTGATCCAGCTGTCCAGGGCTCCAGGCAGCTAAGTATTGCTTATATGGAGCTATTAGGAATACACAAATTTCACATGAATTTAACAGAAAATACTAATCGTTCAATGCATCTAGAAAACTAGCCTCATAGGCGCGGCGCCACGCCGCGCCAGCCACCGTGTGTACCGAAGTAAAAAAGGTGATAATTCGTGAGGAGTTTTTTTTTAAAAAAAAAATCAAGGGCACATGTGTATTTTTCGAAAAAGGTAAAGGTTTTTTTCGTAAAAAATCGAGGGCCTGTACGTAAATAAACGAGGACTTGTACGTAATTTAGAAAACCGCATGGCGCTATCCTGCAAAGTGGAGGGGTAAAAAAATGACAGGGACCTTTTCGCGAGGAAAAAGGACCTTTACGTAATTTTTGGAAAATTCAGGGGAACCGACTCCCCCGGCCGTACGCGAATTGCGATGCCACGCGCCGGCCGAGGGAGCGCCGGGGGCGACGTGGATGCTCTCGGGGGACAGATAGTCCCCCGGCTTTGTATGGGTAAGTATACTGTAAGAATATAATGTAACTGTCTAAACAAGGGCACCATTTTTTTTTTGGACTTCTAGAGGTGAAGGGCACGTACTTAGGTGTCTATGTAGTATGGACAACCGCACGGGAGACCCAAATAGTATTTTGGGTCAATAAGGGCTGAAACTAGGCTTACATAAGCTCCCTCATTTGGCACATATATATATGGGGTGGTCTCAATGTTGTTTTCAGACTGCGGCCCTGTTTCCAAAGTTTATACTTTGGGCCAATTTGTAAGTTAGGCTGCCCATTAATTCGTAGTTGATCAGGCTCCTCCAGGTAAACGATCATGGGGCAGAGCCATGGGTTGTATAGGGCTCAACTCTATATGTGGGCCTTGCGTGATGTGATGTCTATTAGCCCAAGAACAAGGACAACTTACGGTCCGATTCAGAGCTTTTTAGCTGATGCAGGATTCGGATTTTTTCTAAAGAGGAAGTCACTGAGGTTCATTTGGATACAGGAATTTCATATAAAACCGTTCGATTAGTATTGAAGCTAGCAAGATGCATGGTTGTCAAGATTGTGATACCAGGTAGGATCATTTTTATCTGATGAGATCGGATCATAGAATCATGATTCTATCAAAATTTTAAAAGTGTATATATTTTATATAAAAGTTAAATTCTATTTCTAAACATGCAAGTCTATAGTATATCTTTTGAATTTGATTTTGTAATTTGAATACACCTATTTATGATATATTAAATTAAGGTTGATTTTTGAAATTTATTTAATTATTTTTAATAAACTAATAATCTAAAAATGCAATACATCAAAGATAATGCTTTTTTTACCATAGAACAACATGTAAACAATAAAACAAAGCAAATTAAATGAGTGCAACTTAAACTAGCAATAGGTAAATCAAATTTTATATTCTAATATAGTTTGTTGTTATGATCACGATCCCACTGTGATCCTACCCGATCCTAATGATTCTATAAGTAGGATCGCGATCCCACTACGATACTACTTGATTTCGATTCATATTGTGATCTGTATCATCTGCCTCGGGTAGGATTGTACGATACTACGATATGTGTCGTGATACTGACAACCTTGGCAAGATGATTATGCATTTGCGCGGCTTGATTTGTTTCAAAGTTTATAGTGCCAAGTGATATAACTTAGATATTCGAGAATATATTTATGTATCTTATAGACTATTTAAAATTTTAAGACATCATAAACATTGGACATGATAATATCGAAGCTTAAAGAAAAATACAACTTCAGCAACATAATTAAAGTATGAGCTTTGATTGAAGAAAATCATTAAGCATAATAAGTTGTTAGGGTTCTTAGAAACATAACCACTCTACATCATGAATGGATGTAGATGCATGCCCCTATTCTTCCTCTATTATTTACACTTTTCTAAAATGTATGCAAGCATATGTACTTCTATTTAATTTCAAGCAATACACTGATTATGTGAGTGGCAAATTATCTTATTAGTGCATTTCTCATGCATACACCGATGCACCATGTAGGACCTACCTTGAAATTATCTTCATACGACAGATAGTTGCCCCACCGAGCTGTGTGTATTCTATCTCTTTTCACCGCTATAGCTTTTCTGCTTTAACCTCCAACAACAAGCCCAATTCTTAATCGATTCCTCTCAGCTGCTACCACTTCCAATGCAATACTTTACTACATAGTTAACTTCTACTTCTTTCTAATTATTACATATACACATACAACCACTATCCCTATCGGGGACACCCATCACACTCTCTTTAGTGGCTCTAAGCCTATTCTCTATGGCTACGTCATCTCTACTCTTGCTTCTCTACTTCTATACACCCTCGTGCTTCATACAGATACACACATGTATATACACTTGCATGATATTATACATGCTTGATGTCCTCTTCTCCTGCATTAGTTGTTCCTCTTCTTCGATGTTGGGCAACTCAACGCTGTAGCTTCCTTACTAACTGCGGCGACTTTTCATCTTCACTAATCCCGACATGTATGCTTTAGTCATTGTCTAATGATACGGAGAACCTTCTTACCATCATTGGTGACATCGTGCCCTTCACCGATGATGGCACACTTCTAGCTACCCAATGGCCTCATATCATTCATAGTTAGTCTTCAATGCAAAGTTTCATCTCCTCTCTACCACAGCTTTCCTATCATCGAGCTTCTTTGGCCACTACCTTCTTTAACCACGCCAATGCTCATCGCTCATCGTCACCGCTTGTAACTCATTTGACTCTGGCCTTTCTCTTCAATGGCTCCAGCTAGTAGAACTATATTGTCCTCGTAAAGCAGCTAAGGTGAGCAGCACGGCATTGTTCTCACCTCCTTCGTTCCAAAAAAAAAGAAAGTGTTTTCGTCATCAACAGAAGATTTGTGTCGATCGGAAGTGCTTCAATTTGATAACATGGGATTTATTAGCATCCGGACGTTCGATTCGAACGCTAGCTTTGTACGGTCGGTTGCAACATTTTTCGGACATGTATGCAACATTTATCGGTTATATATGCAGTAAAAAAATGATAAAAATCTCAATGTTGCACACATAAAATCAAAATATTACACACATAAAATTAAAATGTTGCATATATAAAATCAAAATGTTGCGTTCATACACCTCTTCACCGCCACTGTCGCCGCAGCAGCATCCATCCCCGCCAAGGCTGTCGGCGGGCTCACTCCACTCCAATTAAACTCCCCACGAAAAAGCAGAGCTCACCTCACCTCATCACCCCCAATGGGAGAGGGAGAGAAAGAGATGGAGATTGAGGAGGCGGTTGGGGGAGTGTAGCTTTCTGATGGATGTGGAGAGAGCAACGAACGATCACTGGTTGAAACAAAACCAAAATTCAGAAAGTTTCAAAAATTGATTTTGAGCTCAATTTTCGTTTTTGATTTGTTCTCCCAAATCCTCACCCTAATCTTCACCAATCCTAACATCCAGCTGCCTCTAATCCCTGCCATTGCCACCGGATTGGGGAGAGCAAGTGCATACACAGTACTTGTCTGAAAAAGCCACTGTCTCCCCAAATCCCGCTGCCGCTCACGCCATTGTCGTGACCTCCCTGCCAGCGCCTCTCCCGCCAACCCCGCTCGGTGGAACGGCCACCCCGCCCCCGTGGCACGCCACGCCAGCCCGCTGCAGCGCCGTGCTCCAGCTTTTGCCGCCGCCGTGCTCCCCGCTTTGCCACCGCCCAACTCCCCTGATCGCGCCACCGCATTCCCGCGCCGCTTGATTCCGCCACCTCCCCGAGTGGACAAGCCCCCTTTACACCTCCCCTCTGCCGCCCTGACGCCCCCAACCTAATCCCCAAGCCGTGGCAACGCCGCCGGTCGACACGCGCTACCGCCGCCAGGGATAAGCTCCGGGCCGAACCGCCTTCAAGCCGCTATTTAAGTGGCCGAGCGTTCCCAAGCCGCGGACACCACCCTCCACCACCCGCCCGACGCCCCCAAAGCGTCCCCATCCACCTCCATTGCCGGTAATTCCAAGAAATCCCCAAACTCAAGCCCTAGAGCAATGTCCCAACTCCGGCCCTCCATTCTCCAATTCAACCCGCCTATAGCATCCCCGGTACCCTAGAAGCATGCCCCAACCGCCGCCCTAGCTCCCCACTCACCCATCTTCCCCGGCACCGTGAGCACCCCACCGCCGCATCCACCCCACCGTGGCTAGCTTTGCACGGCCCTCCCCGGCCCAAATCAACTTGCCCACTAGCTTCCCCTACTCCCTCTAATGCTCAAACGCCAAAAACCCAGCCCTCAAAACCCTAAAAATCCTCTTTGGCCGTTAAAATCCATACCGAGTTCACCGGCTCACCGCCGGCGAACGCCGCCTCCGCCGGCCCGGCCACCGCCAAAAATGGGGTCCCCTGTCGGGACCCGGAGCAGCAACTCCAGAACCCTCTGTGTTAATCGCACTATCCCAGGAAAAGCTAGTGCACACAGTATCACAAAGACAAATATCATGCGTAATGACAAACTTTATTTAACTAATATGAGCCTGATGGCCAAAGTTTACAATAATAGCAAAAGAAGACAGCGGAAGAAATACATAAAGCAGCAGCCCATCCAGCCTTCCCACAAGGCGAATGACTGTAAGACGTGGCCTAGTCGCAATCCTCACCGAAGTCGTCGAAAGCTTCCTCTGGAAAAGAGTTAGATATAGCAACATGAGTACATAAAGTACTCCACAAGTTACACCAGGAGGTTTAACAGAATTAATGCATGCATAAGGATTGACAAAGGAAGGCATAGTAAGGTTAGTTGTGCATAAAGCGAAATTGAAGTAAATACTGTAAGTAGATTCAAAAGCTGAATTTGATACAATAGATAGAAACAAGATTTTAACAAAATAATATCGTTAGTGCAGGCTCCGACCAAACACCAACCTATCCACGGGCATCCCACCCGGACCATCTTTTCCAAAAAGATCTCATATGGATTCCATCCATCCATAAGCAGTTTGTAAAACCATTTTGAAAAACAAAGTCTAATCCATGAAAAACTTTACTCAGCTTGCCCATGACCGTGGGCACGGCTATCCAGGATAGATTATACACTCTGCAGAGGTTGTACAGCTTTACCCACAAGACATGATCATCCCTTTTTGCCACCGGATTAACACACTTCCTTAGGTGTGCGGCTAGGAGATCATGACAAGGCTTTTACAATGATCCGTTGTCAACATAATCACGCCGCCACTAAGGTTTCACCACAACATGAATCCACATGTTGGAGCCCCCTCTTGTGCCATGTGAGACTTCTCACGGCCTACGCCGCGCTCACATTCAGCCTATAGCGAGATTAAGTTGGAACTTCACAAATTATTCGGCCAGGTCTGTCCCATACCAGACTTGTGGTAGTACGTTAGGGCTTTGCAATAGTAGCTCATAGACCGGTCCTTAACTGACTTAGGCACCAACCACATACCCCTTGTGCCTGGCAATCAACATTGTGTCACCAAACAACAATGCATGCCAGCAAGCACCCACCACCTAACCATTTGCCTAAGTCTAAACCAAGTTTTCATATTTTGTTTGAAAATATTTCATAATCCTTCTTGACTCACCAAAGTCAAGAATACATTTGAAAAACTTATCATTTTATGTGAAAGATCATCCCAAACCATAAGTATTCTAAGCATGGCTAAGCATTTCTACAAAATTTCTAGTTAGTGCTAATGTACTAACTAGGTTTTATCTAGGGTTGACAAGGTACAATGGTATTCAATGTCAAATTTGGCTGTCCAAAGGATTTAGGCATAACTAGAGTTTAAATCAAATTTAAACTAGATTGGATAAAAGTACGCATGCATAATAATTTTGAAAACAACATAAATAATTTAAATTAATGGGAGCAACATGATCAAAGGTGTAACTTGCCTTGCTTTGAAGTTTTGATGAGGTTCGCCGAAATTATACTCTCCGGATTAGTCGTAGTCTACACGTGAAAAGCCAGAACAAACTAAACTCAACTAAAATCCAAATAAAATCCACAATTTATAAAATATATGCTGGGAGATAGAATAGGAATTTAGATGAATTTAGGAATTTGAATGGATCCAATCGGAGTTAGGATGAAGGAGAACGTCTTCTGGAAGTTTGAATTCCAAAGGAACGAATAAAAGAAATTATTGGAATTCTTTTCTTTGTGAAGGAAAAGTGGTCGGAAGCTACAATATTTGTGTATGGTCAAAACCATGGTCGAATCAACGGTTAAAGATGCGGAAGTCTAAGTCGAAGACAAAGACTCCAAGTATAGGTGCAGTCGAAGTCGAAGACCTGGTCGGAACTGTACAGTGGTCGAAAGAATTGGATTTATACAGAGTAGTCGAAACAATCGGACGGCTTGGAGAGGTCGGGCGGCTTCGAGTGGTCGGAGAGATCGGAGGGTTCAGAGAGGCTGGAGGGTGTGTAGGTTAAAACAGTCCAACAGCCATGGTCGGTTTGAAGACGGAGGTCGAAGTTGAAGGCTCCGAGATCGAAGGCCGAAGTCAAAGTCTTCGAGGTCAAAGGTCGAAGGCGGGAGTTGAAGTCTCTGAAGGTCAAAGTCAAAATCGGAGTCTTCGAAGGTCGAAATCTCTGGAGTTGAAGGTCGAAGTCGAAGTTGAAGGCTCCGAGCAGTAGGAGTCTAAGAAGCCTCCGTATGGCGGAGTCTAAGAATCGGATAGTTGGAAGAAGTTGGACAGGTTCACAAGACGAGATCTGAGTGATCCAACGGCGGTGAAGACCGGTGAGATGTACAAAAGAGGAAGAAGAGTATGAGTCCAGTTTTGGTGCAAGGTTCGAGCTCATAGAGTTGGCTGGCGGCAAGGGTGTAGTGGAGGTGGGTACGATTATCAATGGCATCGGCGAGGCACAAGGAGGTCCAAGGCATCGGCAATTCCTCGCCGGAGCTCCTCAGTAGAAGTCGCTCGGTGTGACAGGTTTACGAGCAAAACCAGGGCAATGGGGTGAGGGGAACAGTGGAGCCGAGCCCATGGACGGCGGTGCGGCGCACAAAGCTCGTGGGCTTGCTGGCGGTGCGAGGCACGGCGGGGATTGGCGAGTGGCGCAAAGGAGAGAGGGGATTGCGAGAAGTGCATGGGTGCACTTGTGCATCACTGCAAGTGGTTGAAAGGTGGTTGGCGGCGAGGTGAAGCGGTGGCGCAGCTCGGGCGGCAGTGGCGACGGTGTTCCGGCGGTGAGGAAAGTCAACCAAGGGGCGGTCAAGAAAATCCAAAAATTATGAAATAAATACTAAAAGGTAGATTATGAATTTAGATGAATTTAGAAACTTGAATCACTTGATTCAGAGTTCGGACGGAGGAGAACGAGCGATTGGAAGATTGGCGGATCAGAAAATTCTGGAAAAAGAAAAATCAGGAATATTCCGAAGGAATATTCCCGTGTGAACAGTAACAGACAGCAGCCTTTTTCACTGTTTTTGGCCGTGTCGTCGACGAGAAAAGGCACGGGAGGTGAAGCCAATGGGTTGCTAATGACCCGAGGCACATGTAGGAACTGACGGCACGTCAAACGGAGCACGGTGACGACGTGTACCACGATGACGACATAGGGTTAAAGATAAGAATAATAGAACAAGGAGAAGTAAGGTGAGCATGGCTTAGAACGCGGCGAGGCGAAGCTAGAAAAAATATCGGCTAAGCCAAAAACTCACCGGAGGCAACGCAATCGTCGTTTGAACGACGACGGTACCGAAACACGAAAAATTCAATATCTTCGCGCTCAGTGCGGCGAATCCAAAACCGTCTGAAACATAGCCTCCTGGGATGGTTTGGCACGTTTTGACGTGAACGGATTGTTGAAAGCATTCCCAGACAGGCGGGGACGCGAAGTGTCATTTGCGGCCATGGCGAGGTGTCGGACGCAAATATTTGAAAAAGGCTTTTGGACAAACGGAGGGGAGCACGACATAGAACGTGTTGAGACGAACTCAACGCCGCAGACGGCTCGGCCAACGGACTAGCGAAACGCGGTGAACAAGACTTTATGTGGCCTACAGGCTGACATCGGCGTTCCGGGCAAACGGAGAGGAATTAACATGCGAGACATGCGGCGAAACAAAGAGTAGAGCGTGGGGAACGTGATGCTCACCTTGGTTTTGGTCGGGCATGCACGGTCGGTCGGTGGCGACGCGAGAAACGACGACTTGAATTGGCCCACGGTGGCGATGATGCTCCGGCGATGCTCCGGCGAAGGCGAGGTGAGCACCGCGTAGAACGCGACAAGGCGAATCCGGGGATGTGCTCAAAAGTGGCGGGGCTCCACCGGACGAGGCGTAATACGCCGAAGAACGCCGCTTAGAACACAAAAGAAAAACTCCGATTGCGCCCAAGAGAAGAGGAGTGGAGACTTGATATTTTCGGGGTTGAGTGAGGATGAGGAGGGGCTCACGGTGCTCCCTTTTATAGGGGCGGGGGAGGTCCGAGATGGGAGATCAAGAGACCATGTCCATCAATGGCATGGGTTAATTTCTCGCGAAACGGGTCATGAATGAGGGGAAAACGGCTGGGAATGGAGGAGTCATGAAGAGAGCAAGTGAATGCACTTGATTGCATGAAAAATCGTTGAGAAATTCAAGAGGAATGGAAGCTCAAAGAAATGGCCATGGCGGCCACGTTCTGGAGACGAACGGACGCACGCACTGGAGAAGAAAGCAGGAGAGAGAAAAAAAAATAATTTAAAATAATATATTTTTTCCAAAAAAAAAAAATAAAATAAATTCGAAAAAAAATTCAAGAAAATTCCACAAATATCCTTGGAACCCGAAAATATCAAATAAAATAATTTCGGATTTAATTGAGGTATATTTTAACCATTTAAACATTTTTACTTTCTAAGCTTTAATTTAATCCAATAAATTCAAAAACTCCAAAAATCAAGCAACCAAAGAACACTTGATTTTATTTTAAATTAAATTAATTTTTTTCACTAAAATTTTTGAAATAAACAGCTGGGCTGTTACAAACTACCCCCCTTAAAAAGAATCTCGTCCCCGAGATTCGCACGGGTTAGCAAAGAAATAGGTTTGGATCTTACTCTTTGTGGCTTGAGCGGAGATCTAGTTCAAACGTCCATTTGCAAACTTCTGTGGCCTTCTGTTTGCTGTCTGGAGGTTGTTGGCAGTTGGTGTTTCAGCTTGATGCTTCCAAAGAATAGAAGAGAGGAGACTCAAGGCAAAGGAGGGACAACAGACGTTTTGCGCAACCCAAAACAAAAGAACTAGCAAAACCTTTATTAAGCAAACAACAAGCAATAGTAATGGCTATCAACAAAAGAGAAAACTGACAGCTCATAACTTCGTCTACTTTCTAGCTTAACAACTTATCCTAGAGAGGTAAAGATTATCTTGGTGTGATCCTTCGCAGCTCTTGACGTACGAAGCACGATCCTTTGGTGCAAAGATTGAGGTTGCGGTAGAGTCGATGAATCTGGACTACTGACCATCTATAGTTGTTTTGAGCAAGGGAAGATTTAGAAATGGGCTTTCAAGTAATGACATAAAGATAAGCGAGAATTGGAAGACGAGAGCAAGCAAAGATTAAGAGATAAGGGTAGCATAGATTGAGAGGTAAGAATAAGCAAAACTTTTGAAATTACTTGTTATTAAAATATATCCTTAAGGTCCAACCATTCTATTCTATCTACGGTCACGTCTTAGAGTCATTATTGCTCTGATACCATCTCTGTCGGGACCCGGAGCAGCAACTCCAGAACCCTCTGTGTTAATCGCACTATCCCAGGAAAAGCTAGTGCACACAGTATCACAAAGACAAATATCATGCGTAATGACAAACTTTATTTAACTAATATGAGCCTGATGGCCAAAGTTTACAATAATAGCAAAAGAAGACAGCGGAAGAAATACATAAAGCAGCAGCCCATCCAGCCTTCCCACAAGGCGAATGACTGTAAGACGTGGCCTAGTCGCAATCCTCACCGAAGTCGTCGAAAGCTTCCTCTGGAAAAGAGTTAGATATAGCAACATGAGTACATAAAGTACTCCACAAGTTACACCAGGAGGTTTAACAGAATTAATGCATGCATAAGGATTGACAAAGGAAGGCATAGTAAGGTTAGTTGTGCATAAAGCGAAATTGAAGTAAATACTGTAAGTAGATTCAAAAGCTGAATTTGATACAATAGATAGAAACAAGATTTTAACAAAATAATATCGTTAGTGCAGGCTCCGACCAAACACCAACCTATCCACGGGCATCCCACCCGGACCATCTTTTCCAAAAAGATCTCATATGGATTCCATCCATCCATAAGCAGTTTGTAAAACCATTTTGAAAAACAAAGTCTAATCCATGAAAAACTTTACTCAGCTTGCCCATGACCGTGGGCACGGCTATCCAGGATAGATTATACACTCTGCAGAGGTTGTACAGCTTTACCCACAAGACATGATCATCCCTTTTTGCCACCGGATTAACACACTTCCTTAGGTGTGCGGCTAGGAGATCATGACAAGGCTTTTACAATGATCCGTTGTCAACATAATCACGCCGCCACTAAGGTTTCACCACAACATGAATCCACATGTTGGAGCCCCCTCTTGTGCCATGTGAGACTTCTCACGGCCTACGCCGCGCTCACATTCAGCCTATAGCGAGATTAAGTTGGAACTTCACAAATTATTCGGCCAGGTCTGTCCCATACCAGACTTGTGGTAGTACGTTAGGGCTTTGCAATAGTAGCTCATAGACCGGTCCTTAACTGACTTAGGCACCAACCACATACCCCTTGTGCCTGGCAATCAACATTGTGTCACCAAACAACAATGCATGCCAGCAAGCACCCACCACCTAACCATTTGCCTAAGTCTAAACCAAGTTTTCATATTTTGTTTGAAAATATTTCATAATCCTTCTTGACTCACCAAAGTCAAGAATACATTTGAAAAACTTATCATTTTATGTGAAAGATCATCCCAAACCATAAGTATTCTAAGCATGGCTAAGCATTTCTACAAAATTTCTAGTTAGTGCTAATGTACTAACTAGGTTTTATCTAGGGTTGACAAGGTACAATGGTATTCAATGTCAAATTTGGCTGTCCAAAGGATTTAGGCATAACTAGAGTTTAAATCAAATTTAAACTAGATTGGATAAAAGTACGCATGCATAATAATTTTGAAAACAACATAAATAATTTAAATTAATGGGAGCAACATGATCAAAGGTGTAACTTGCCTTGCTTTGAAGTTTTGATGAGGTTCGCCGAAATTATACTCTCCGGATTAGTCGTAGTCTACACGTGAAAAGCCAGAACAAACTAAACTCAACTAAAATCCAAATAAAATCCACAATTTATAAAATATATGCTGGGAGATAGAATAGGAATTTAGATGAATTTAGGAATTTGAATGGATCCAATCGGAGTTAGGATGAAGGAGAACGTCTTCTGGAAGTTTGAATTCCAAAGGAACGAATAAAAGAAATTATTGGAATTCTTTTCTTTGTGAAGGAAAAGTGGTCGGAAGCTACAATATTTGTGTATGGTCAAAACCATGGTCGAATCAACGGTTAAAGATGCGGAAGTCTAAGTCGAAGACAAAGACTCCAAGTATAGGTGCAGTCGAAGTCGAAGACCTGGTCGGAACTGTACAGTGGTCGAAAGAATTGGATTTATACAGAGTAGTCGAAACAATCGGACGGCTTGGAGAGGTCGGGCGGCTTCGAGTGGTCGGAGAGATCGGAGGGTTCAGAGAGGCTGGAGGGTGTGTAGGTTAAAACAGTCCAACAGCCATGGTCGGTTTGAAGACGGAGGTCGAAGTTGAAGGCTCCGAGATCGAAGGCCGAAGTCAAAGTCTTCGAGGTCAAAGGTCGAAGGCGGGAGTTGAAGTCTCTGAAGGTCAAAGTCAAAATCGGAGTCTTCGAAGGTCGAAATCTCTGGAGTTGAAGGTCGAAGTCGAAGTTGAAGGCTCCGAGCAGTAGGAGTCTAAGAAGCCTCCGTATGGCGGAGTCTAAGAATCGGATAGTTGGAAGAAGTTGGACAGGTTCACAAGACGAGATCTGAGTGATCCAACGGCGGTGAAGACCGGTGAGATGTACAAAAGAGGAAGAAGAGTATGAGTCCAGTTTTGGTGCAAGGTTCGAGCTCATAGAGTTGGCTGGCGGCAAGGGTGTAGTGGAGGTGGGTACGATTATCAATGGCATCGGCGAGGCACAAGGAGGTCCAAGGCATCGGCAATTCCTCGCCGGAGCTCCTCAGTAGAAGTCGCTCGGTGTGACAGGTTTACGAGCAAAACCAGGGCAATGGGGTGAGGGGAACAGTGGAGCCGAGCCCATGGACGGCGGTGCGGCGCACAAAGCTCGTGGGCTTGCTGGCGGTGCGAGGCACGGCGGGGATTGGCGAGTGGCGCAAAGGAGAGAGGGGATTGCGAGAAGTGCATGGGTGCACTTGTGCATCACTGCAAGTGGTTGAAAGGTGGTTGGCGGCGAGGTGAAGCGGTGGCGCAGCTCGGGCGGCAGTGGCGACGGTGTTCCGGCGGTGAGGAAAGTCAACCAAGGGGCGGTCAAGAAAATCCAAAAATTATGAAATAAATACTAAAAGGTAGATTATGAATTTAGATGAATTTAGAAACTTGAATCACTTGATTCAGAGTTCGGACGGAGGAGAACGAGCGATTGGAAGATTGGCGGATCAGAAAATTCTGGAAAAAGAAAAATCAGGAATATTCCGAAGGAATATTCCCGTGTGAACAGTAACAGACAGCAGCCTTTTTCACTGTTTTTGGCCGTGTCGTCGACGAGAAAAGGCACGGGAGGTGAAGCCAATGGGTTGCTAATGACCCGAGGCACATGTAGGAACTGACGGCACGTCAAACGGAGCACGGTGACGACGTGTACCACGATGACGACATAGGGTTAAAGATAAGAATAATAGAACAAGGAGAAGTAAGGTGAGCATGGCTTAGAACGCGGCGAGGCGAAGCTAGAAAAAATATCGGCTAAGCCAAAAACTCACCGGAGGCAACGCAATCGTCGTTTGAACGACGACGGTACCGAAACACGAAAAATTCAATATCTTCGCGCTCAGTGCGGCGAATCCAAAACCGTCTGAAACATAGCCTCCTGGGATGGTTTGGCACGTTTTGACGTGAACGGATTGTTGAAAGCATTCCCAGACAGGCGGGGACGCGAAGTGTCATTTGCGGCCATGGCGAGGTGTCGGACGCAAATATTTGAAAAAGGCTTTTGGACAAACGGAGGGGAGCACGACATAGAACGTGTTGAGACGAACTCAACGCCGCAGACGGCTCGGCCAACGGACTAGCGAAACGCGGTGAACAAGACTTTATGTGGCCTACAGGCTGACATCGGCGTTCCGGGCAAACGGAGAGGAATTAACATGCGAGACATGCGGCGAAACAAAGAGTAGAGCGTGGGGAACGTGATGCTCACCTTGGTTTTGGTCGGGCATGCACGGTCGGTCGGTGGCGACGCGAGAAACGACGACTTGAATTGGCCCACGGTGGCGATGATGCTCCGGCGATGCTCCGGCGAAGGCGAGGTGAGCACCGCGTAGAACGCGACAAGGCGAATCCGGGGATGTGCTCAAAAGTGGCGGGGCTCCACCGGACGAGGCGTAATACGCCGAAGAACGCCGCTTAGAACACAAAAGAAAAACTCCGATTGCGCCCAAGAGAAGAGGAGTGGAGACTTGATATTTTCGGGGTTGAGTGAGGATGAGGAGGGGCTCACGGTGCTCCCTTTTATAGGGGCGGGGGAGGTCCGAGATGGGAGATCAAGAGACCATGTCCATCAATGGCATGGGTTAATTTCTCGCGAAACGGGTCATGAATGAGGGGAAAACGGCTGGGAATGGAGGAGTCATGAAGAGAGCAAGTGAATGCACTTGATTGCATGAAAAATCGTTGAGAAATTCAAGAGGAATGGAAGCTCAAAGAAATGGCCATGGCGGCCACGTTCTGGAGACGAACGGACGCACGCACTGGAGAAGAAAGCAGGAGAGAGAAAAAAAAATAATTTAAAATAATATATTTTTTCCAAAAAAAAAATAAAATAAATTCGAAAAAAAATTCAAGAAAATTCCACAAATATCCTTGGAACCCGAAAATATCAAATAAAATAATTTCGGATTTAATTGAGGTATATTTTAACCATTTAAACATTTTTACTTTCTAAGCTTTAATTTAATCCAATAAATTCAAAAACTCCAAAAATCAAGCAACCAAAGAACACTTGATTTTATTTTAAATTAAATTAATTTTTTTCACTAAAATTTTTGAAATAAACAGCTGGGCTGTTACATCCCCATACCGTCCCGAGTCCGTCCATGCCCTCCTCCACCGTCGCAGCTCACCCTACCGCCGCCGCCAACCACCGCCTCTTTCCTCTGTTCGGCTGCGCGCGGGTAGTCGGGAGGTTGAAGACGACCGTACCGCCCGCACCCGACTGCGCCAGCTGATCGCACCAGACCGCGTCGCCCCACGCCCAACGCGCCCGAGCCCGACCGCGCCCGCCCGAGCCAGCCGCGTCGCCCGCACCCGTTCGGCCGAGTCCGAACCGCCCGACCGAGCCAGCCGCGTCGCCCGCACCCGTTCGGCCGAGTCCGAACCGCCCGACCGAGCCGCTTTTGCTCGGTTGAGTCCAGCCCACTCGCCCGAGCCCGTTGCACCCGATGAATAGTAACCGACCGAGCCCAATGAACAGTAAACCGACCCAAAACCCAAAATACAAGTTTATACTCCCCGGATTCGTCTCGAGCTCGCCAACCCAAATCCAAAGCCCATTTTCACATATGACCTTCCTATAAGCCCAAAACCTTGTTTATTTGAATTTTATCGGATTTTCTTTCTTTATTTCATTTTTTTATTCCTAGCTCAACTTTTCGAGCATGGAATTAATGTTATTTTTATTGCTTTTGCGTTAGCCTCCGACACCGGATTATCTCAGGAGCAGGAGGGAGAAGACCCAGTTCAAGCCCCGTCTTCTGAAGAATTTGAGCTCGTAGAAATCTTTGACTCGCAAGGCAAGTTGCACATACCTCGATCATATTGAGCCTATCTTGTCTTGATGTATTTATTTAGTAGTATTTTCATTATGATAATTTAAGTCATTATTTTATGTTTAAATACTGTTTAGAATGACATGAATGATTAGATATGGCCTACCACCTGAAAAGGCCCCGTTTAAATTGATAACCATGTTCCTGTTGACAAACATAGTATTATTATATACTAGTGATATAAACATGGTAGTTAGGAATTCATCAAAGATTTCTACTATTAAGGCTTTTGGTATTTGTTTAGAGCTTTCAAAAATATGGATCTAGGGTAAGTGAGGATCACAGATGGGGATCCGAAGACCTTATCCTAGGGTGGAGGCTTGGTTGAGGAATGGTGGCAGTACGGGAAGGTACTGAATATGGGTTTGTGCGTGGATAATGCCTCGGAGAAAAATATAAGGACTAGAACCTTATGCTAAGTAAAGAACATAGTATCCGCCCAACCACAAGCGTTGATTTTGTCAAACCTGGTTTAATAACTGCTCAAGTTCAATTGAACCTCTGCAACTGGCGGGGGGAGTCCGAGGGTGAGTTCGTATGGGAGGTGGTTAACCATACAACAGTAGGTTTGCTATGAGTCGGATGAGACCCGTGGGGTCATCCGAGCTCATGGGGAATTAGGGCCTACTGGGTGGAGGCTATATAAAGAATTGAGCAGTGAACAACCTTGTTCTTTTAACTCTGTCGCGGGAGTTGAAAGATCTTGTGGGTAAAGCAGGGCAACTCTGCAGAGTGAAATAAATGGTACTCGAATACGCCGTGCTTCCGGTTAATGAAGCTGTGTTTATTGGGTGATTCCAGCAGCAAAGCATAAGTAGAGTTATGAATGGTTTTGAGATGTGGAATATTAATAATTACGCTTGAAAACCCCCTTTACTTAATGGAGTTGCTTTTCAAGTTTTATAAAATAAAACTGCATCTACCCAATTAAAGAACTTGTTATCCCTTCACTTGATATTCCAAGCATATAGTTAATGTTAAGCTCCGTGTAACTTGCTGAGTACGGAAGTTGTACTCATTCTTGCTTAAAAACATAAACAGAAACTGTTAACTTTGAGGAGCCCGGTGAAGACGAAGAGGTGGTGTATTACGAAATGGAAGAAGCCTGGGATTAGGGTCGTTCTTCGCTCGAGCAATGCCTGTGGTGTTTCTTTTTGTGTAATATATCTGAAGGCCTTTGGCCCTACTGTTAAACTTGGCTTTAAGCCCTTTTATTGTAATAAAGTCGACTTTTGTATTTGAGCTTGCGTTGGCAATGTTATTCACTCGATGGATGTAACTCGCAATTGAACTGTCCTGGGCAATTGCGAGGAATTCATAACGCTCCCAAAAATGGGGGTGTTACAGAGTGGTATCAGAGCACGCTTGCTTGACCGTAGGATGACCCTAGGTGTGTTAGGGAAATGTTTAAAAAAAACTATTTTGGTTATAAAATAAGCTACTCAAAATTCCGGTAATATTCTTATAATCTTCCTTTTCTTGTCCGTAATATTCTTGTATTAATTAAGTTGATTTCTAAAAATATTTATGTCAATTCTTGTCTAACCTCAAAATTTACCGATTTGAGCAGACGATGAGGATGCGAAATGACTATGTTGATCCAGTGCTTCTGTCCGGATGGGCGTCGCGATTATGGAAGATGCAGAGGTATCTGCACGCGACTTTGGAGCATCGCCCAGCATTTCATACGAGAGCACTGATGATTCATGGGAGGATCCGTCAGTGGAAGGCATGGGTGTATCTGGAACCATTGCCTTGGAGACCAGATGCTCGGAGGAAATTTACGGGATATCGCCGCAGAGAGTCTGATGCCATCCAAGATGCGGCCAGAAAGGCAGTGGAGTACCTCCGCAGATACTACCAAGCAGAATTTGATGAATCTCCACATCACCTCACTCCACAGATTGATGAAGGAGGACGTAGCTACTCACTCCCACCGCTGGATCCAGAAGAGGACCCCAGAGTCAAAGAAGCTGCGTTTCTGATCCTCACCCAGGAAACCCAATACCACAGAATGACAGAAGAAAACAGGCAGATGCGACAACAACTTATCACAGTTCAGCAGGAGAATTGGCTTCTGAAGCAGCAACTACTACACTACCAACAGAAGGAGCAAGTGGAAGCATCGAAGCGTGATGAATTTTCCGAAAGTTCCAACAGGCAGAGAAGAATGACGGCGCCACAGTATCGTTCACTCTTCGAGCCAGCACCGCCTGCCCAGGAGAGGCCTACAACAGAAGATGTTGAGACTAAGGGTAAGGAACCAATGATCGAGGATGACGAAGAGGAGGAACCGGAAGACAAGGAGTGGTGCTCTGATGACAACGCAGATAAGGAGGAGAGCAAGGAGAAGGAACCGATGATCGATGATGACGAGGAGGAAGAACCGGAGGAGGAGTGGCTTTCTTCTGGAGCTTCTACGTCAGATCAGTGGTTTTAGTGTTGAGTTTAGTGGCAATAAGATAGTTTGTGTCCCTTTTTGGTAGTAGCCGTTTTTGTAATGTAAGATAAGTTGTGGTATGAACTTTTGTAAGATAGTGTGTACCCAACTTATAATATGCATGAATAAAGGCTACTTTGTTTTTTTTTGTAATTGATAATTTGTTTGATTAGCAATATCTTTAATCTACCTCTTCAAATTCTAACTCTCTTATTTCACTCTGGAATCTTTACCTAATTCATTCTGATCTTACCTTAATTCTAAATTCTTACTTATCTGTCTAATTTCATAAAAAAACTCGTTGCAGATCTGTACTCCTAACCTCATTAAGACAGTCAAGATGTCAGGAAGTGGAGAAGGATCTCAAGGACAAGACAGTCCTCAGCAAAAGGAAGCGCCACAACTCAACTTAGCTGACATTTTGGCCAAGATGGAAGAGAATAGATTCCAAGCAGAATTGAATCAATCCCGTATGATGGAACAACATGCCAGACTGTTAGAACAGATTGCTATGAGAAGCGGAGGGAATAATCAACAAGGAATGCCTGGACAGTCAAAGTGGGCAGATTTTCAAAAGACTCGACCTCCAGTGTTTTCTTCCTCACCAGATCCAATGGTAGCTGAGGATTGGCTCAAGGATGTAGAAAGAAAGTTGAATACCATACAATGCAATGATAAAGAAAAAGTATTATATGCCTCTCATCAGCTGCAGGGCCCAGCTGCAGCATGGTGGGTCAATTACCAAACTATGAATGAGGATCGAGAGATCACCTGGAAAGAATTTGAAGATTCATTCCGCCAGGCTCATGTACCCACAGGAGTCATTGAAGCCAAGCGTCGGGAATTTCTTGCACTAAAACAAGGAGGGCGAACTATCACAGAATATCTTCACCAGTTCAATGCATTGGCCAGATATGCCCCCGATGAAGCAAAAACTGAAGAGAAAAAGATGGAGCGATTCAAAGAAGGGTTACAGAAATCCTTGAAATATCATATTTCAATGGTGGACTATAAAGACCTACCCACAATGGTAAATAAACTCATCGTGTCTGAAGAGGCAAGAAATGAATTAGAGGACACTCGGAAAAGGAAGATAATACAGAGAACATCATCGTTAGAAGGATCTCGAAAGCAAATGATGCTAGCACCTCAGTTTAGAGGACAACAGGGAAGGAAATTTGTATACATGCCTAAATCACAGCTTAAGACTAGCCAAAGTTCTATGACATCTTAGCAGAATGTTAGGCAGATTTCTATGCTGAAGTGCTATAACTGCGGAGGGAATCACTTACAGAGGCAATGCCCGCAGTTACATACTGTCTGTTATCACTGTGGCCAAGCGGGCCATTACAAGAATCAGTGCCCACGAGGAGGATTACCTTCAGAAGTAGCAAAAGCTCAAGTCAGGGCACAGTCATCTACGCCACGTCAATTCATTGCAGTGCCAAAGCAAGAAGAAGGAGGACAGACTAGACAGTTTGCATTGAAGCCAGCAGGAACTCAGACGACAAACTTGATGTCAGCAGCAGACAAAGGAAAAGGGATACTGAAACCAGTCCAAGGAAGGATAAACCATATTTCCGCAGAAGAAGCAGCGGGAGCCAACGACATCATCGTTGGTACGTACCTTGTTAACTCAAAGCCTTCTGTGGTTTTGTTTGATCCCGGAGCAACACATTCATTCCTCTCCTTGGCTTTTGCTGTGAAAAATCAATTGTCGTTTTCTCCTTTGCAAAAGTCTTATTCCTTTCAAACTGCTGGGAATAAAGTGGAATCTCGCTTTGGATGCAAAGGCTTAGATTTAGAAATCCAAGGAGTCAAATTTAAGACAGACTTGCTATTATTGGAGATGAAGGGATTGGATGTTATATTAGGAATGGATTGGTTAACTAAGTATAAAGCCAATGTGAGTTGTGAAAATAAGCTAGTAACCCTGATAAGTCCAGAAGGACAAAAGATATTCGTGAAGACAGATCCAGCATTAGTAGAGAAACTGAAGGCGAGTACTCAGAGTATAATGGTAGAAGAGGGAGTATCCCAAATACCAATAATTCGGGAATATTCAGATGTTTTTCCAAAGGAGCTACCTGGAAAGCCGCCAGATAGACCCATAGAACTTGCTATTGAGTTGATACCAGGGACTAAACCCATCACAAAGCGTCAGTACCGGATGTCAGCCCAAGAGCTAAAGGAACTTAAGAAGCAAATGGATGAATTAATGGACAAAGAATTTATACAGCCTAGTATATCTCCTTGGTCAGCCCCAGTATTGTTCGCGAAGAAAAAGGATGGTAGTCTGAGAATGTGTGTGGATTATCGAGGATTGAACGCAGTGACTATCAAAAATAAATACCCTCTGCCAAGGATAGATGACTTATTCGATCAGCTCAAAGGAGCTAAGGTGTTCTCAAAAATTGATTTAAGATCTGGATATCATCAGCTTAAGATCCGAGAGCAAGATCATGAGAAGACTGCCTTTACCACGAGATACGGATTATTTGAGTTCACAGTGGTACCATTTGGCTTGACAAATGCACCTGCATATTTTATGAACCTGATGAATATGGTATATATGGAGCAGTTAGACCATTTTGTGATAGTATTCATCGATGACATATTAATATATTCCAAGACAGAGGAAGAACATCGTCAACATCTGCATATCGCCTTGAGTAAGCTGAGAGAACATCGATTATATGCTAAGTTCTCTAAATGTGAGTTCTGGATGAAAGAAGTATCTTTTCTCGGACACATTATCACCGAAGAGGGAGTAAAGGTAGACCCTGAGAAAGTGAAAGCAGTAATGGAATGGAAACAGCCAACCACAGTAACAGAAGTCCGAAGTTTCCTAGGTTTGGCCGGATATTATCGCCGTTTTATCGAAGGATTCTCGAAGATAACAAGACCCCTCACCTAGCTTCTTAAGAAGGATAGCCCCTATAAGTGGACGGATAAATGTGAAGAGAGTTTTCAGGAGTTGAAGACGAGATTAACCTCAGCCCCAGTACTTATACTCCCTAACCCCGAGAAAGATTTTCAAATCTATTGCGATGCCTCAAAACAAGGATTAGGCTGTGTATTAATGCAAGAAGGGAAAGTAGTGGCGTATGCTTCAAGACAGCTACGGCCACACGAGATAAACTATCCAACGCATGACTTGGAATTGGCAGCGGTAGTGCATGCGTTAAAGATTTGGAGACACTACCTATTGGGAAATCGTTGTGAGGTCTTTTCTGACCACAAGAGTCTGAAATATATATTTACTCAGCCAGATTTAAACCTTCGACAACGAAGATGGTTGGAGTTAATCAAGGATTATGATCTGGATCTCCAGTATCATCCCGGGAAGGCAAATGTAGTCGCAGATGCACTAAGTCGAAAGAAGTACCCCAACATAGCCTCAATTCTGGAATGCTCTAGTTCGTTACATGAAGAAATTCAGCATTTGAACCTGTGTGTTGTTGAACAAGGTCAGATAGCAGCTTTGGAAATTCAGCAGACTTTAACGGATCGAATCAAATCAGCACAAGAAAAAGATGAAGAAATACAACAGCTCATAAAAAGAAGTCAAGAAGCAAACTCAACTGGATTTGTTAAAGATGATCAGGGAATCTTGAAATTTAGAGATCGTTACTGTATACCTGATGACAAGGACCTAAAAGATTTGATATTGCGAGAGGCTCACTCATCTCAACTCTCTATTCACCCAGGAGGTACGAAGATGTATCAAGACTTGAAAAAGAGGTATTGGTGGAGTAAGATGAAAAGAGAAATAGCAGAATATATTGCACGTTGTGATATCTGTCAGAAAATAAAGATAGACCATCGGAAACCATCAGGATTGCTAAACCCTTTACCCATCCCAGAATGGAAATGGGACGATATTGGTATGGATTTTATTACAGGGTTCCCAAAAAGTCGAGACGGCTACGATGCTATTTGGGTAATCGTAGACCGATTAACCAAAGTAGCACACTTCATACCGATCAAACAAACCTATGGCAAAAATAAACTAGCAGAGCTGTACTTAACAAAAATAGTGGTATTGCATGGAGTCCCAAAAAGAATAGTGTCTGATAGAGGAGCACAATTCACGTCTATATTTTGGGAGAAATTGCATGAGGCCATGGGAACAGATTTAGCATTCAGTACAGCATACCATCCACAGACCGGAGGACAGACAGAGCGAGTGAATCAAATTTTAGAAGATATGCTTCGAGCATGTGCATTGGTCTACGGAGCAGCTTGGGATACGTGTTTACCGTTTGCGGAATTCTCTTATAATAACAGTTACCAAGCCAGTATTAAAATGGCACCGTTTGAAGCTCTATATGGCAGAGAGTGTAGAGCACCGTTGAATTGGACTGAGACTGGAGAACGGCAGTTCTTAGGACCACAAATGGTCCAAGATGCAGAGGCCCATGTCAAGATTGTCCGAGACAAAATGAGAATAGCCCAGAGTCGACAAAAGAGTTATGCTGATAACCGTAGAAAAGACTTAAGCTTTGAAATCGGAGATTGGGTATATCTCAAGGTCACGCCGTTCAAATCAGTAAAAAGATTTCAGGTTAAAGGGAAGTTAGCCCCGAGATATATTGGCCCATTCGAGATTCTCGAGAGAATAGGAGAAGTGGCCTATAAATTGCAGTTAACCCCAAATTTGGCCAGAGTGCATAATGTATTTCATGTATCTCAGTTACGCAAATGTCTACGCCACCCAACAGAGCAGATACCAGTTGACGATATAGATCTACAAGATGATTTGTCATACGAAGAAGAACCGATTCAAATCCTGGAAACTACAGAGAGGCAGTTAAGAAGCAAAAATATCAGATTTCATAAAGTTCAATGGCGAAATCATACAGCAGATGAGGCAACATGGGAAAAGGAGTCAGACTTACAGCGAGAATTTCCCTACCTATTCCTTGGCCCGAGTTGATCTCGAGGTCGAGATCCTTTTTAAGGGGGGTAGGTTGAAACAAAACCAAAATTCAGAAAGTTTCAAAAATTGATTTTGAGCTCAATTTTCGTTTTTGATTTGTTCTCCCAAATCCTCACCCTAATCTTCACCAATCCTAACATCCAGCTGCCTCTAATCCCTGCCATTGCCACCGGATTGGGGAGAGCAAGTGCATACACAGTACTTGTCTGAAAAAGCCACTGTCTCCCCAAATCCCGCTGCCGCTCACGCCATTGTCGTGACCTCCCTGCCAGCGCCTCTCCCGCCAACCCCGCTCGGTGGAACGGCCACCCCGCCCCCGTGGCACGCCACGCCAGCCCGCTGCAGCGCCGTGCTCCAGCTTTTGCCGCCGCCGTGCTCCCCGCTTTGCCACCGCCCAACTCCCCTGATCGCGCCACCGCATTCCCGCGCCGCTTGATTCCGCCACCTCCCCGAGTGGACAAGCCCCCTTTACACCTCCCCTCTGCCGCCCTGACGCCCCCAACCTAATCCCCAAGCCGTGGCAACGCCGCCGGTCGACACGCGCTACCGCCGCCAGGGATAAGCTCCGGGCCGAACCGCCTTCAAGCTGCTATTTAAGTGGCCGAGCGTTCCCAAGCCGCGGACACCACCCTCCACCACCCGCCCGACGCCCCCAAAGCGTCCCCATCCACCTCCATTGCCGGTAATTCCAAGAAATCCCCAAACTCAAGCCCTAGAGCAATGTCCCAACTCCGGCCCTCCATTCTCCAATTCAACCCGCCTATAGCATCCCCGGTACCCTAGAAGCATGCCCCAACCGCCGCCCTAGCTCCCCACTCACCCATCTTCCCCGGCACCGTGAGCACCCCACCGCCGCATCCACCCCACCGTGGCTAGCTTTGCACGGCCCTCCCCGGCCCAAATCAACTTGCCCACTAGCTTCCCCTACTCCCTCTAATGCTCAAACGCCAAAAACCCAGCCCTCAAAACCCTAGAAATCCTCTTTGGCCGTTAAAATCCATACCGAGTTCACCGGCTCACCGCCGGCGAACGCCGCCTCCGCCGGCCCGGCCACCGCCAAAAATGGGGTCCCCATACCGTCCCGAGTCCGTCCATGCCCTCCTCCACCGTCGCAGCTCACCCTACCGCCGCCGCCAACCACCGCCTCTTTCCTCTGTTCGGCTGCGCGCGGGTAGTCGGGAGGTTGAAGACGACCGTACCGCCCGCACTCGACTGCGCCAGCTGATCGCACCAGACCGCGTCGCCCCGCGCCCAACGCGTCCGAGCCCGACCGCGCCCGCCCGAGCCAGCCGCGTCGCCCGCACCCGTTCGGCCGAGTCCGAACCGCCCGACCGAGCCGCTTTTGCTCGGTTGAGTCCAGCCCACTCGCCCGAGCCCGTTGCACCCGATGAATAGTAACCGACCGAGCCCAATGAACAGTAAACCGACCCAAAACCCAAAATACAAGTTTATACTCCCCGGATTCGTCTCGAGCTCGCCAACCCAAATCCAAAGCCCATTTTCACATATGACCTTCCTATAAGCCCAAAACCTTGTTTATTTGAATTTTATCGGATTTTCTTTCTTTATTTCATTTTTTTTATTCCTAGCTCAACTTTTCGAGCATGGAATTAATGTTATTTTTATTGCTTTTGCGTTAGCCTCCGACACCGGATTATCTCAGGAGCAGGAGGGAGAAGACCCAGTTCAAGCCCCGTCTTCTGAAGAATTTGAGCTCGTAGAAATCTTTGACTCGCAAGGCAAGTTGCACATACCTCGATCATATTGAGCCTATCTTGTCTTGATGTATTTATTTAGTAGTATTTTCATTATGATAATTTAAGTCATTATTTTATGTTTAAATACTGTTTAAAATGACATGAATGATTAGATATGGCCTACCACCTGAAAAGGCCCCGTTTAAATTGATGACCATGTTCCTGTTGACAAACATAGTATTATTATATACTAGTGATATAAACATGGTAGTTAGGAATTCATCAAAGATTTCTACTATTAAGGCTTTTGGTATTTGTTTAGAGCTTTCAAAAATATGGATCTAGGGTAAGTGAGGATCACAGATGGGGATCCGAAGACCTTATCCTAGGGTGGAGGCTTGGTTGAGGAATGGTGGCAGTACGGGAAGGTACTGAATATGGGTTTGTGCGTGGATAATGCCTCGGAGAAAAATATAAGGACTAGAACCTTATGCTAAGTAAAGAACATAGTATCCGCCCAACCACAAGCGTTGATTTTGTCAAACCTGGTTTAATAACTGCTCAAGTTCAATTGAACCTCTGCAACTGGCGGGGGGAGTCCGAGGGTGAGTTCGTATGGGAGGTGGTTAACCATACAACAGTAGGTTTGCTATGAGTCGGATGAGACCCGTGGGGTCATCCGAGCTCATGGGGAATTAGGGCCTACTGGGTGGAGGCTATATAAAGAATTGAGCAGTGAACAACCTTGTTCTTTTAACTCTGTCGCGGGAGTTGAAAGATCTTGTGGGTAAAGCAGGGCAACTCTGCAGAGTGAAATAAATGGTACTCGAATACGCCGTGCTTCCGGTTAATGAAGCTGTGTTTATTGGGTGATTCCAGCAGCAAAGCATAAGTAGAGTTATGAATGGTTTTGAGATGTGGAATATTAATAATTACGCTTGAAAACCCCCTTTACTTAATGGAGTTGCTTTTCAAGTTTTATAAAATAAAACTGCATCTACCCAATTAAAGAACTTGTTATCCCTTCACTTGATATTCCAAGCATATAGTTAATGTTAAGCTCCGTGTAACTTGCTGAGTACGGAAGTTGTACTCATTCTTGCTTAAAAACATAAACAGAAACTGTTAACTTTGAGGAGCCCGGTGAAGACGAAGAGGTGGTGTATTACGAAATGGAAGAAGCCTGGGATTAGGGTCGTTCTTCGCTCGAGCAATGCCTGTGGTGTTTCTTTTTGTGTAATATATCTGAAGGCCTTTGGCCCTACTGTTAAACTTGGCTTTAAGCCCTTTTATTGTAATAAAGTCGACTTTTGTATTTGAGCTTGCGTTGGCAATGTTATTCACTCGATGGATGTAACTCGTAATTGAACTGTCCTGGGCAATTGCGAGGAATTCATAACGCTCCCAAAAATGGGGGTGTTACACTGGTGATTGGTGCATGTGGTGCGGGGAAGAAAAGGAAAAAGAGATGGGGGAAGCAGCAGCAACAGCAGGACAATTGAGAGAGGACGCATACATGAGGAATGAGTATCTGACAGAGGAGATGGAGACGCTTATGTGTGGGAGATGTGGGTGAGGAATGAGTGGATGTGAACAAGTCTCAAGGTGCGTCTGATTTTTTTTAGTACGGTTGTACGTACGTATAGTATCACTTCCCTAAGTTTATTTACGTTCTATTATAAAAATATATATATAGTAGGAAATGTGCATAAAAAACTATGACACTATCCAAAACGAAATCTATTTGATGATAGGAGAGTACATATGTTGTAAACAACTTTACATTACTAAGACAGTAGACTAATCTACGCAATTGCATGGAATTTTTGCTAGCTAGCTAGCTAGTTATTGTATATATTAACATTACCTGTGCAATTGCGCAAGCTATCCGATAAACTAAGAAAGCTTATTCTAGTTACAGTCATATGCGAGCCAGAGACCGAGTACGGCTGGGACCCCTAGCATGGGACTATCCGGAGGCCGAGGTTTCTCTGCGCGTACTCCATGAGGCCGTTGATCTCACTGTCGTCGATGTAGCCGTCGCCGTCCACGTCGGCGTACCTGATCCCGCGCTTGCTCTTCCACCCCGTGAACCGCACGCGCATGACCCGCATCGCGCGCCGCAGCTCGTCGCGGCTGATTCGGCCGTCTCCGTCGACGTCGAACCGCCGGATCTGTAGACATTAATCTAGGTCTAAACATAAGCATTAGCCTTAACCCTAGATCTAAATCATGAACACCTACATAAATTATTAGAGCGGAAGCGTCAATTTACATACCCGAACTTGAAGATGCCTTGAGGGTCGGTGCTCGGTTGATGCAGTGAAGAGGTCGGCGGTGCAGAGGTGGCCGGCGTCGGTGAAGCCGATGCCGTGGTCGGAGAAGTGCTTCGGCCTTCGTCCACCGCAGCGCCCGTTAGAGATCGGATCTTGTTAGGGTTAGAGAGGCTTAGGACAACGCGCTCAGGCAAAGGCCTGCCGAAACCCTCCTTTTATTTGGCGCTGGGTGTCCGGGACCGAAACCAAGGGTTAGTTGCTAGCGCTTCCGATCATGGCGCGAGTTGAGGCATCACCTCCCTGAAATCTCGGGGTTAGTTAGCCGAGATCAACCCAACATTCTCCCCTTTGATCGTAAGGCTAACATCATAAGCCCATTCTCAACAAAACAGCATACCAAGGCAATGTGTTGCATGGCCAATTAAGTGTCGTACAACCCCAGTACCTATAGTGTACTATCCTATCTCGAAATGGATATTCATTATACTTAATGGGAGTTGGTTTGCTTTAAGGTCCTTTTTATCCAGAATCAGAGGCTTTCCAATAAACCCATGCCGGCAACATGATTACGAAAAATATTGGGTGGTAAGCCTTTAGTAAGCGGATCCGCAATCATTAACTTAATATTAATATGCTTGATACTTATGGTTTGATCCTGGATTCTATCTTTCACAACATGATACTTAATGTCAAGTGTTTGGCAGCACCACTTGACTTGTTGTTATTTGCATAAAAGACTGCGGGTTCATTATCGCAGTACAGAATGAGTGGTCTAGAAATGCTGTCTACCACTCTCATTCCCGGGATAAAGTTCTTAAGCCACACAGCCTGCCCGGTAGCCTTATAACATGCCACAAACTCAGTTTGCATCGTTGAAAATGCCGTAAGGGTTTGTTTGGAGCTTTTCCACGAGAAAGCTCCTCCTGAGAGTGTGAAGATATAACCTGACGTGGATTCCTTAGTATCAACACATCTAGCAAAATCTGAATCTGAATAACCAATAACTTCAAGGTTATCAGAAAACTTATATGTGGGCATGAAATGCTTAGTAGTTTGCACATAACGCAAAGCTTTCTTAACGGCTTTCCAGTGGTCCGGTCCTGGATTTGACTGATATCTGCCAAGCATCCCGGTTACAAAAACTAAATCAGGGCGTGTACATACTTGAGCATACATAATGCTTCCGACAGCTGAAGCATAAGGAACCGACTTCATCTGATCAGTTTCATATTGGTTCCTCGGACATTGAAATGTCCCAAACTTATTGCCCTTAACAATAGGAGCAGGTGAGCCAGAGCACTTATGCATATTGTATTTCTTCAGTACTCTGTCAATGTATGCCTTCTGAGATAAACTTAATGTTCCTTTGGACCTATCTCGGTGAATTTCAATGCCAAAAACATAAGAGGCATCACCGAGATCCTTCATATCAAAAAATAGATGAAAGAAATCTCTTGGTCTCAAACAGCATATCCTTATCGCTGCTGGCCAATAAGATATCATCCACATAAAGTACTTAAGATGGAGAATTTACTCCCCTTGAACTTAACATATATGCAGTTATCAACTTCATTTTCCTTAAATCCAAAACTCATTATCTTATCGAATTTGAGGTACCACTGCCTCGATGCTTGATTTAAGCCATAAATTGGTTTCTTAAGTCGACATCCCATATGCTCCTTGCCTTCCACGACAAAACCTTCCGGTTGAGCCATGTAAACATTCTTTTGCAAGTCGCCATTAAGAAATTCCATCATAACATCCATCTGATGCAGCTCTAAATCATAATAAGCTACAAGTGCCATAACAATTCTGAATGAATCTTTAGTTGAGACAGGAGAAAAGACGTCATTATAACCAATCCCCTCTCTTTGTGAGAGGCCTTTTTTTTGCTACAAGCCTTACTTTGAACCTTTCGACATTTCCCTTAGAGTCATGATTGGTTTTGTAGACCCATTTACAGCCTACTGTTTTGACTCCGTCAGGACTTTCTACTAAGTCTCATACATCATTAGTGCTCATAGACTTTAGTTCATCCTCCATGGCTCCAAGCCATTTAGAAGAATGTTCACTCATTATGGCCTCTTTATAAGAGGTGGGATCATCTACCTTCCCTACATCATTAACATCTTCATTTGTATAGACAACATAATCATTTTGGGATGGTAGATCTTCTCTCCCGCTGTGATCTTCTAATAGGTTCTTTAGTTATTTCAAGAGACTGCTGAGGCTCTTCATTAGATATAACATCAGGAATTTCAGAAACCTCAACAGTGGGTGCAACAACAATATTATCTACTGAAGGTGCAACCGCCTTAGGCACAGGAATAAAGGTCTCTAGGATGAGCGGTGAAGGAACATAAACCCGCTTCTCCTCAAGATCTATTTTCCTGGGCTCCAGGTACTCATTATTTTCAAAGAACACAATGTCCCTTGTTTCAACAAACTTAATATTCCAAGCATATAGTTAATGTTAAGCTCCGTGTAACTTGCTGAGTACGGAAGTTGTACTCATTCTTGCTTAAAAACATAAACAGAAACTGTTAACTTTGAGGAGCCCGGTGAAGACGAAGAGGTGGTGTATTACGAAATGGAAGAAGCCTGGGATTAGGGTCGTTCTTCGCTCGAGCAATGCCTGTGGTGTTTCTTTTTGTGTAATATATCTGAAGGCCTTTGGCCCTACTGTTAAACTTGGCTTTAAGCCCTTTTATTGTAATAAAGTCGACTTTTGTATTTGAGCTTGCGTTGGCAATGTTATTCACTCGATGGATGTAACTCGCAATTGAACTGTCCTGGGCAATTGCGAGGAATTCATAACGCTCCCAAAAATGGGGGTGTTACACTGGTGATTGGTGCATGTGGTGCGGGGAAGAAAAGGAAAAAGAGATGGGGGAAGCAGCAGCAACAGCAGGACAATTGAGAGAGGACGCATACATGAGGAATGAGTATCTGACAGAGGAGATGGAGACGCTTATGTGTGGGAGATGTGGGTGAGGAATGAGTGGATGTGAACAAGTCTCAAGGTGCGTCTGATTTTTTTTAGTACGGTTGTACGTACGTATAGTATCACTTCCCTAAGTTTATTTACGTTCTATTATAAAAATATATATATAGTAGGAAATGTGCATAAAAAACTATGACACTATCCAAAACGAAATCTATTTGATGATAGGAGAGTACATATGTTGTAAACAACTTTACATTACTAAGACAGTAGACTAATCTACGCAATTGCATGGAATTTTTGCTAGCTAGCTAGCTAGTTATTGTACATATTAACATTACCTGTGCAATTGCGCAAGCTATCCGATAAACTAAGAAAGCTTATTCTAGTTACAGTCATATGCGAGCCAGAGACCGAGTACGGCCGGAACCCCTAGCATGGGACTATCCGGAGGCCGAGGTTGTTGTAAGGTCTTACGACCTCCCAGGACCTTTTACGACCGGTTAGAGTCGTTTACGACCGCTCCGCGATATCGCTGCCGCTGCCTTCCTTCAGCCGCTCCAGATACCGTGATCGAAGCCTTCTACGATCACGCAGTGATGCTGGCGATCACTGTTCACCGTGGTCGAACGCACATACGACCACGTTCACTTCCTTCAACGTGGTCGTAGTCGCTTCCGACCACGTTCTGGCCTTCCAGGTGTGGTCGTAGCTCGTTACGACCACCTTCACCGTAGTCGTAGCCTTCCCTGCTACGCC
The DNA here is from genome assembly GCA_017311315.1 of Dendrocalamus latiflorus. Lineage (NCBI taxonomy): Eukaryota > Viridiplantae > Streptophyta > Magnoliopsida > Poales > Poaceae > Dendrocalamus > Dendrocalamus latiflorus. Next base: position 7,841,715 of record CM029658.1, read on the forward strand.
TGCTGGAACTTTGCCGTGGTCGTAACTCCTCCCGATCACGCTTGCGGTGATCGTGAGTCCTTCCGACCACGTCTTGCGCAAACACACGACAAAACAATGCTCTGTGTTTCTCCCTTTTTTTGGTATTTTCTCAACTGTTTGGTACATCGAATACATGGCTCTAGGCCTCTTTTTATACCCGGCTGTCCTACTTCAACACGGGTTCTCAACACCTACTCCGACTCCGATTCTAATGCGACTTCGACTTGGTTTCCACCTACGACTTTGAATTGCGGCTGTAATTCGACTTCGATTACACCCAAATTTTGCACATGACTCTAAAACAAGATTATTTACAACATTCTCTCCCTAATCTTGTTTTTCCGACTTCGATCATGCCAATCTTCTTCTTCATCTCTGAAAACTTTATCCGCCCCAGCGACTTTGTCAATATGTCTGCTTTCTGTTCTTCGGTTCTGATATAGTTGATATCGATCTTCCCCTCTTCGACACAATCTCGGATATAATGATATCTTGTGTCTATGTGTTTGCTTCTATCATGTAGAACCGGATTCTTGCTCAGTGAAATAGCCGATTTGTTATCAACCCTGAGCGTTACCTTCTGAATTTCTTCATCTGACAATTCACTCAACAGTCGAGCGAGCCAGACTCCCTGGCAAGATGCTGCTCTCCAGTATGCATCTCCCTTTGCTTCTTCATAGCTTCCAGGTTCTTCTGCAGTCGTGTAAAGCAGTAGCTCTTCAGACTGCACTGGTTCAGTTTGTGCATAAATCTCACTTATGCTTCTCATCTTCGGTATTCTATCGCTCGAATCTTCTTCATCAGACTCTTCTTCATTTTGTGAGACTTCCTGATCATCAGCACCGGTCGAATTTTGGCTTTGAGATGTGGTCGTAGCTTCTTCCGTATTGTCAGCATCGACTTCTTCGACTTCGAAGGTTACCCACTTCGAAATGTCTTTCTCAATGTCCTCGTGTTCTTCCCACTCCCAATGTTTGTTCTCTTCGAAGACCACGTCTCTGCTCACATGAATCTTCTTTTCGACCGGATCATAGCACCTGTACGCCTTGGTGCCTGGTTCCGAGCCAAGATAAATCATCCGTCTGCTCCGGTCGTCTAACTTCTTGAGATAAGTGGATGGCTTCACATGGGCTAAGCATCCGAAGACCCTTAGATGCTCGACATTGGGTTTTCTTCCCGACCACTGTTCATATGGAGTGACTCCATCCAGTGATCGCGTGGTCGCACGATTTAGCAGATAGACGGCATGTCTTACTGCTTCTGCCCAAAACCTCCCGGGCAGGAATCGGCTCTTCAACAGACTTCGTGCTGTTTCGACCACGGTCCGGTTTCTTCTTTCTACGACTCCGTTTTGTTGAGGTGAATACGGAGCCGTGAAGAGTCTTGCAATACCCTTCTCTTCACAAATCGAGTCGAACTCTTTCGCGAGGAATTCTCCTCCTCGATCTGACCTGACCGACTTCACCTTTTTGTCGACTTCGTTTTCGACAAGAGTTATGAACTTCTGAAAGTTCGTCTTTGCCTCATCTTTGCTCTTCTACATGTACACCCACATGGCTCTTGAATAGTCATCCACGATCAACATGAAGTATTGATTCCCAGCATCTGTACGAGGTGTGATTGGTCCGCACAGATCCACGTGAACCAATTCGAGTGGTTGCGAAGCTCTGAAACTCGTCTGCTGTGGAAAACCGCTACGAGTTTGTTTCGCCACCATACAGCCTTCGCAGACTTGCTCCGGGTGGTCGATTTTCGGTAATCCGACCACCATCTCTTTTCCAGCCATCGTGTTGAGACTCTGGAAATTCAGATGTCCGAATCTTGCGTGCCATAGCCAGGCCGCATCACCGGTTGTAGTCTTCATACACTTTGGCTTGCATGCTTCAATTTGAATTTTGTACAGACGGTTTACCGTTCTCTGTACTCTCATCAGTAGTCGTTCGGTGTGGTCGTACATCTTCAGATAGGTGTCTTTGAGTTCAATCCGACAACCTTCTTCAGTCAATTGTCCAAGGCTTATAATGTTGCTTCGTAGACTTGGAATGTAGTATACATTCGACAATCTCCTCTGGCTTCCATCCTTGCACTGCATCAGGATCGTGCCTCTCCCTTTTATCTGAATGGTCGAGCCGTCTCCGAACTGTACTCTTCCAAGCACATTCTTATTTAATTCGTAAAACATCGAGTACGTACCCGTCATGTGGTTGCTGGCTCCGTTGTCGAGATACCAGTCTGCCGTCCGCTCTTGAGTCTGCTCTGCTTTCTCCAACAGACTCGGAAACACTTTCTCCTCATTTAATAGAACCATTGTTGGTTCGTCTGCAGTGCAGAGCGACAACAGCAATGTCGGCTCTTTGTGCTCATCCGTTTGAGCCAGGTTTGCTTCCTCTACTTTCTTCTTACTCCGGCAATTCGCAGCATAGTGACCATACTTCTTGCAGTTATGGCACTGGATGTGGCTCCGACATTCGGCAGTGTAATGTCCGAATTTCTCGCATGTGTAGCACTGGATGTCAGATTTGTCCGTCTGATGATTTCCATCTCCACGACCACCACGACCTCCTCGATCACCTCTTCCACGGCCACTCTGGCCATAGCCTCGTCCTTGTCCTCGCCCATGAGACGCGCCGCGGCCACGACCACGTCCACGACCGCCCCTTGATGACGATTCTCCTCGGTTTCTTGTGTCATCCTTTACAAACAACGCTTGTTGGTTGTAAGGCCCTTTTTCCTTCATTGTCGGTTTGGTAACTCTTCAGAAGCTGCTCGTGTGCTCTGAGCGCCCCAGTTACCTCCTCGACCTTCATCTTCGAGAGGTCTTGTGAGTACGTGATCGTAGTTACGACCGGGAGAAATTTCTCCGGCAGTACTCGTAGATACTTCTTTACCGCCACCTCATCTTTCAAGTCGTCGCCGAGAGATTTGATCTCGTTTACGACTTCATTAAATTTCCCAGAGAATTCTTCCACAGTCTGGTCTCTTCCCATCTTCAAAGATTCAAACTCACTGCGTAAAGTTTGAAGTCGAACTTCCTTCACTCGATCTACTCCTTGGTGCATTATCTGCAGAGTAGTCCAGACGTCTCTCGCCGTCTCCTTACCGATCAGCTGCCGCATCATCGAGTCGGGCACGGCCTGATAGATCGCCGCCATCGCCATCTTGTCGAGTCGTTCATCAAGGACTTTGTCTTTCTCCTTTGGTTCAACTGGACCCCAGACTCCCTGTGCGATCATGTTGACCTTCATCTTCATCGCCCAGATCGGGTAATTGTCCGAACTGAGGATCGGGTACTGCAGCGACACGCTTTCCTTCACCTTTGAAGCCTCCGCCATGGTTCACCAGGCTCTGATACCAACTGTTGTAAGGTCTTACGACCTCCCAGGACCTTTTACGACCGGTTAGAGTCGTTTACGACCGCTCCGCGATATCGCTGCCGCTGCCTTCCTTCAGCCGCTCCAGATACCGTGATCGAAGCCTTCTACGATCACGCAGTGATGCTGGCGATCACTGTTCACCGTGGTCGAACGCACATACGACCACGTTCACTTCCTTCAACGTGGTCGTAGTCGCTTCCGACCACGTTCTGGCCTTCCAGGTGTGGTCGTAGCTCGTTACGACCACCTTCACCGTAGTCGTAGCCTTCCCTGCTACGCCTGCTGGAACTTTGCCGTGGTCGTAACTCCTCCCGATCACGCTTGCGGTGATCGTGAGTCCTTCCGACCACGTCTTGCGCAAACACACGACAAAACAATGCTCTGTGTTTCTCCCTCTTTTTGGTATTTTCTCAACTGTTTGGTACATCGAATACATGGCTCTAGGCCTCTTTTTATACCCGGCTGTCCTACTTCAACACGGGTTCTCAACACCTACTCCGACTCCGATTCTAATACGACTTCGACTTGGTTTCCACCTACGACTTTGAATTGCGGCTGTAATTCGACTTCGATTACACCCAAATTTTGCACATGACTCTAAAACAAAATTATTTACAACAGAGGTTTCTCTGCGCGTACTCCATGAGGCCGTTGATCTCACTGTCGTCGATGTAGCCGTCGCCGTCCACGTCGGCGTACCTGATCCCGCGCTTGCTCTTCCACCCCGTGAACCGCACGCGCATGACCCGCATCGCGCGCCGCAGCTCGTCGCGGCTGATTCGGCCGTCTCCGTCGACGTCGAACCGCCGGATCCACTCCTTGAACTCGTCCGCCGTCATGCTGTGGCCTTCGACGGAGCGCTGCTTCATCTTGAAGGGCATCAGCAGCATGCACGATGCCATCTGATCAACTAACTGACAGATATCGATCGAGCTTGTAGTGTGTGTGTGTGTGTTTCACTTAGGCAGGTATATCCATTTTTGTCCGAGTGGATGAGTCCAAATGCCTTTACCCTGGTTGCTCTTATGCATGCGAGACGTCCAGGTATCCGTAAAAAGAAGACAAGGATGGGGCGAATATATGCATCCCTATCCATTTGATCTCCAGTATATATCAGGTCTCTGTAGGAATTATTGATCTGAATTTGATCTAAATTTGGATTAGAACATAGATAATTACACTTTTAATCCCTCCATTTCCCTTCCGGATCATTTCGGTGCTTCTACTTTAGAAAAGACAACCGCTCCTTTTTAGAACAGATACTGAGAGAGGGTACGTAGTGCCATGTCATACGATGAAGGTGATCCGGCGCTACACGCAGCTAACTGCAGCGGAAGCATAGCCCTGTACCGTGCTAGCTATCATGTACCGAAGCAAAAGAGCGGGTTATTTATATATATAACCCTGTAGCGCTTTTTTTTTCTTAAAAAAGAGATTTCGATCACTCATTTTTGAAAAAAAAATGAATCCTTCTCCTAGCTCGAAAGACGTGGTAAACGACATGTGCTATCCGCCACACTGTTGTAGCTTGGAAGGTCGGGCGGCCGTAGCTAGGCAGAGATGGACGGTGTAGGGAACAACAAATATGTTGAGTTTCATTTTTTTGTTGCATAGTACGGAATAAATTCCAGCGGTGAATTTCTATGCCATGTAAGCGGTTTGAGTGAAAGTCCTATGTTAAATTTTTAACTCATTTGGACAACAAATGCTCACTGTTTGCGGAGATGAATGGTGTAGGGAAAAATGTGTGCATTGGCTTCGATTATTTTTGTTGTGTGGTACGGAATGAATTCAAGTGGCAAATTTCTATGGTATATTAGCGGTTCGAGTGAAAGTTTTGCATAGAATTTTTAGTTCATTCGGACAATAAATGCTCGCTTATAAATTCTGAATTTTAATTAATTACTATGAGTGCTAATCAGTACGTTTAACACTAAGTGTGCTAATTAATGGGAACAGTGCTACAGTAGCAGTGCCTTAGTTTAGTGCTTCAATTAGCACTAATCAATTACTGTTAGTGCTAACCAGTGCACTTAACGCTAATTAAGTGTGTTTAGCGCTAACTAAGTGCACTAATTATTGGGGGAGCAACGCTACAGTAGCGAGCCAAGACACATGGACGGGGCATTGCCCAGGAATTCCCTAGGTTTAATATAGGGACTATATTAGTGCTAATCAGTGCGTTTAACGCTAATTAAGTGTGTTTAACGGTAGTTAAGTACACTAATTAATGGGAACAATGCTACAGTAGCAGTGTCTTAGTTTAGTGCTTAAATTAGCACTAATCAATTATTGTTAGTGCTAATCAGTGTGGTTAATGGTAATTAATTGTGTTTAACGCTATCTGAGTGCACTAATTATCGGAGAGCAGCGCTACAATAGCGAGTCAAGACACATGGATGAGGACGTTGCTCAGGCATTCCCCCTGTTTAATATAGGAACTATTCAGCTCCATGTAGCAATGACTCAACTTCATATATGTTGCGATTCATTGTCGTTTTTCTATTTATAACGATTAGCGAGCAGCAGACAAACTTTAGATTTGACGTCTGAATGTTGAGGGATTGATTTTATACATTTTAAAGCAGAACACACTAAGTCTAAAAAACATGCATAGGATGGCATCAGGACAGTAGACATCCAGACCTAGAAGTGTGTTTATCGTTCAAACAAAGCAGGCATTATCCAATCTGCACCGATCCATTTACACCATTGCTACCTTGACAGCTAAATTAGCACTTGTCGCTGGACTAAGCTGCTTAGCTTATTTGGTGATTTGGTTGCAGGTAAATATTGGATGGAGAGCCCCAAGACATAGCCATCATGAAGTTTAGTGGAACCAAGAATATACCGTCGGTTGGATTAAGCTCGCTAGATTAGCATTCACGTTTGAACGAATCAAGAATCTGCAGCACGTGGACTAGGAAGGAAAGACAAGGTGGCTATGGATGCATTTGAGTAGGCGACATGGATCGAGTAGAATCGTACAGCCAAATTAAGCTAGATAAACGGTGGGTTTTTTCAGACTGATGGTTTATAATTTATCGCTTAAATATTTAAATTCTAGTTATTTGTAAGAGGTAGTACGCACAGAAAAATAGTCGCATACAATTTTGGCCAGTACAGCTGAACTCAGTATACTTTTTACTACAATCTTTCTATTGATTTCGTCTTAAAAAAATACACCATTTAAAAATTAGTTATTATAGATAATATGAACATAAGCTAAAAATAAACATGGCTAAACCCAGCCATACCGGCACACAGTGTGGGAATCTTCAAGGGGAACTCTTAGCTGGCGCTTCAAAAATCTTACCAGATAAGCATGCAAGAGATGGAATAGGATTCCATAGTTTTTTCTGCATTACCGCACGTAGTCGTGTATACTTTCACGTTTCTAGCGAAGTACTAACTTCCTTGACACCCTTTGGTTTGTGGAATCGGGTCTGGAATTAGAGAATTGAAATTCAACCTTTTGAATATATATTGTTTAGATGTCTTTAGAATTGGCTTATTTCCATCTAAATTGGAGCGTAACTAAAGGGGGCTCCCACGATTCAGAGCCATTCCTATCTGAATCGGGTGAAATTGGAGTCCTTCTGTTTTTTTGAGCGCATTGTCGATATCTACCATGGCTAGCACATCGACCTCCATTGCCGCCGGGCCGCCGCGCGGCCCCAACAACCTCTATCGCCACCGTTGCCGCTGGTCCCCGACGACCAACGCCACCAACTCTTCCTCTTCTTCCTTATCTCTGGTGTTGCCTGACTAAGAACCGTTGTCGCCAGCCCCCTCAAGATCCACTGCCGCGGCTGCCACCGCTCCCTCTTCTTCCTCATCTTCGACACACCCGTCAATCACCATTGCTGCAGGCACTGTTGAGATCCACCGGGTCCCCAACAACCACTGCCGACGACGGCAGGTCCCTAACAACCACCGCCTCCAACCTCCATCGTTGCAGGTACGCTGGTGACATTTGGATTTCTCAAAGCGTGCAACCAAACATCAATTGGAATTGATTTAGATCCAATTTCCATTAAACACTTTCCTTGCTAACCAAACAAAAGAATTTGAATTGCAGTCCATTTCCATCTCCACTTGAAATTGAATTGGCACTCTATTTCTACTAGTCAAATTCAATTCCGCAAACCAAACGGACCCTACAACCCCGTTTGGATGTTGGAATTGAGAAGGATATTCAGGAATTGTAATTGGACTCGATGAATATCTTCTGTTTGGATGGCCCAAAGAACTGAAATTGGATTTGGAAAATGTGCATAAGTGTAGAGTGTGAGTAAAACATATGTTATGTGGGGTTAATGGGTTCCTCCATTTGTTCTAAGTGAATAGTATCCACTAAGATTAGATAGGTATTGTTTGCATATCTATTTAACAGGATAAGATGGAAACTTGCTAGTTAACCATCCAAATTTCTTGAAGCCAAGTGTTTTACATTTAAGGTTTGAGAAGTGTGAATGATGTGGTGTGCACTTTTATTCTCCAGGTGGAGTGGCTTTAACACCTTAATTCTCAAGTAGCAATATATTAACTTTATTTATCTCCATAGATCCCTCTTGTGTTGGTTGATTTTGGTCTTGATTTGGTTGGTTTTGATTAAAAAAGAAAAATCTCATTTCCTGCGTACAAGAAAAAAGTTTTTGCTCTTTTTAACTTCTCCGAGTGATTTCTTGATCCAGCTATTTTTTGTCACGATTTCTTTGGTGTTCTCGTTTGTTGTGATATGTGGGAACACATTTATAACCTTATTGGCCATTATCCACCCATGAGTAAGTCATATTCGCCGTTTTTAGTTTTTGCCCGGTTTTGATACAACATTTCTTCAAATTGAAAAAAAAATCACAATTTTGACAACGATTTAAAGTGAATACCAAGTTTCATGTCATTTGGATATACGGATCAAAAGTTTCATGCATTTTTAATTTTGAAATAGTGCTGAAATTATTATTCCTATGAAAGTACTATAGCGGTCTAACCCATTACTGTTCATCCGTTCTGACCTCCAGACACATTCATGTCGTCGCCGTCAGGCTTGTAGATCTTCATCAAGTCGGAGGACTGCCGGTCCGGGGCGGACAACAGCCGTCCGGTTGGCCGGCCAGCCTTGAAGCTGAGCTTTGCTAGATTGTCCTTCAAGGTCAAAAACGCTCAGATGCAACATTTTGCAGCTGATTTTCGGCAACTAGCTAGGCAGAGATGATGAAGTCTTAATTGATCTGTCCAGGCAGCTTCTGTGCGCCCTTCATGAAAGTTTATAGACCATTTTAGGTTCTGTGTCCAGAATAAAGGTAAGCCAGAACACAGATGCCTGACAGCTGCAGAAAGTTTCAGAATTTGGGATTTTCCTCTAGAGCTTGCACTATAGGCAACCTCAAAACAGAAAGGAGGGCAAAAGATGGACCATGCCAACATGCAAAGGAAAAATCTATCTGTGGCTGCTCGGGGTAATACAGGCCAGTTCTTTAAAAACTGAGACAAGTGCTCCCTCGAAATTTATTCTTTCCTTTTCTTTATGAATCATGATCATATATCTGTCAGTGAAGAACAAAAGGGTACGATTGCTAGGAAGATGGTAGCTTACAACGCTTAAAGAATGGTATCCCATCATGTACCGCGCCTGAGACAGAGATTGTGTAGTGGAAAGAATCACAGGTTAAACTGTCGAAGGTTGTGAATACAATCTATCCAGCATCAATTAATAAAATTACAGCTGTCAAACGGACAGGGCCACCAAATTATGGCGGTTTCCCATTGTCCAACTCGTTCATCTTTTCAATGTGCTCGCGATACGTAATTTTCTGAACATAACCTACAGAATAAATAAAATGCCCGTCCAGCAGGCACAAAAAGAAGTCAGCACATAAAATCTCCCAGAAGGAACGAACACTGAATGCAGTAGCAAGCACCATGATATTAATAAGATGTCAAGATCCCAATTTTAAAAAGTTAATCCCCAAGCTCTCCTGGAAGATCTGGTTGGCTCAGGCTATTTACTTTTCCATGACAAAAAGGCCTACACAACTTGGCAGCATCAGCCAACCATCAGGTCAGATTGCAGTACTAACGTTGCTTGTTATTAGTTTTTAATACCACGCCCTTACAGTTAACTCCAATATCTAATGCATTTTCAAGCTTCCACTGAAAAAACATTTACCTAAGTAAATTGATGGCATATCGATGGCAATTTAATTCAGATTAGGATAGACACCCCCTATAATTCTCTGTACCATATAATCTGAAGAGCTATGGTACCTCAGTAGCATGGACGATTCAAAAATATAAATACTAACGACAAACCAACCCACAATCAAACATTTCAGCATGCATTCAGTTTCTCGCACAAGCTGGTGCAAACATAGCACATGCTCCACTGCAGAGATGATTGTCAATGCAAAGTGTCATCTGGCTCGTTTACAACAGTCAACAGCACTTCCTATTCTCATGGTTACTGAAGGAACCCCCTCTTTATTTCATGGAATGACAGACGATGCTAAATGTATCATGCTTAGTTCACTCTGTATGTATTTTCCTCATGAAAAACAAAAAGCCAGATACAGTCTATAGATGGTATGGTTGCTGCTGTAGAGCATTAAGCTTAGTTATAAGAGATGGAGCAACAAAACAAACAGTTGTTTGCCTAACCAATTTATGCAAGGACTAGAGAGAGCAGTTAAACATACTGCCTCATGGATTCATTCCCTTGATAGCTAGTGATAGATCTGCTGAAGTGCCGATACTTCAGATCAAACAAGCAAGCCCTTAGTCCCCTCAACTTAAGCAGCCAGTCATTCACATCCGCTGGCTAGGATCCATGTTCAACAATCTCTCACATGTATTGGGGTGTTTGGATGTGGGGACTTTTCTGAAAATTCTCAAAATTGCCCCTTATCCAAACAGGCCAGTGATTTTTTTTTTGTGGGAATCTTGATATATCCTTGGTACATGTGAAGTGGGCACATCACATGGTTAAATTTAAATCAGATAGTTTATCAATCCAGCTATTCCTAAACAGACTAGAAACACTAATGCATTTATTGTGGCTACGGGCCAAACAGTAAGTTAGGAGAGCAATAGAGTGCTTACGAGAAACGAACTAGCTTGGCCAGTGTACATACATATATGACCATAAGACCTGATTACAACAATACCCTCACAGTTGTGCACTATGTAAAGAGGCATACATATCCCACTGTACCTTTTAGCCCTTAACAGATCGGACGGGTTTAGGTGGGGGCCATCCCTACTATAGCATTGGATTCTAGGTTAATAGAAGTCCTAGCTCTCCCGTTGTTGTTCATCTGCACATGTCAAGAGCTACATATTTGTCGCACTGTATGCAGTTTATGCAGTACCTCATCTCACCCAAAATCCACTGCCTCGTTTACTTTTTAATCGTTAACATAAGCTATCATCATTATTGCTACTTCACTAGCATCTGCAATTAACATGCTTAATTCAGATTCACCTGTCATATTGAGCTCTCATGAATATCAGGGCTGAGGGAGTATATGTTTATTATGCACCAATTGTTGGAGTATCACATGTTTTCTCATGATTCCTTAGTCAACTCTTGAGCACCACAAAATCAATTAATTGCTGCAATTTATTCCCACAAAATTCATAATTTGTCCTCATGCCTACCATAAAAAAAAAGTTGCGATTTTATTTTATTGTGCTTGGCACCCCAAGGTATACACCAAAGAAAAGGGAGACCAGAGCAACAGAGAAGACTGGTGGTCCAATTCTAAATCTGAGTTTTTAAAAATCATTTAATAACGGAGGGTTATATCCACGGTATATCATGAATTTGGTGCCATATCAAAGATATTTAGTTAGTGGGTGTGTCTAGTAATTACCCGGATGTTTTCTTTCAAACAATCATCTAAATTTTGTAACCCTTAGATTAAGATCCAAAGGTCCTCATCTTTTCCTCCCTTACTATAATCCCATCTAACCCTAACCCTATCCCACCCCGCACTGCTCCCTCCGCGCCGTCTGCCAACCTGCGCCACCCCCTCCTCGTCGCTGGCGATGAGACCCTCCCACAGCCTCCTCCTTGCTCGCCGGAGCAACTCCGCGCGCCTCCCACCGCCACCCCCCGTCCCCTCCACCACCATCGGCCAGCGGCGCCCTCGTCGTCTCACCGTGCTGCCCCCTACCCCTCCCCATCATGATGCCCCCGTCCAACTTAATAGCTAGTACCGTCCAACGCCCTCCTATCCCACCCGTCGCCCCCACTGCCACCCACTGCTGGGCCACCGCCCCTGGCCTCCCTCTATGCCCAGGGGGAATGGTAAACCTTAGGCGCGAGGGGGGATTCTCCCCTCAGGCTCGTCGGCGAGGAGGAAGAAGGGGTCGCCGGAGAAGAAGGTGGAGGTGGTAGCACAAGAATCTTCGTGCACATCCAAAGGTGAGAAATTTGGATAATTATTTGAAAGAAAATATCTGGATGATGTTTATCAAAATCCTTAGTTATTTACAATATCGATTTTTGCAAATGGCAGAAGCTGCACTAAAAACTTTGCCATTGAGGTTCAACACATGTTAATGCTGGCATTTTATAACCACAATGTGCCCCCACCAGTAACATATTTACTGCAGATCAAGGTTGTAGTGTAAATTATCTTTCTAAACTAAGAATTCATGACAAGTTCACAACTACCTCACACCTTGTCGCAAAGTGCAAACCTTAATTCAAGCTCCGTCACTTCCCACGATCGCAATAGCAACTTCCCTGGCAAAAGGATCTGGGTGCATTTGGTACCTCTACTTCCCTTTCCTAGTGTTCTCTCTAAGTTATCTCCTAACAATAACGACAATACGAGGTAAGGTAAGGAAAGAAAGAGCAAGACATCTAACCGATGCCGGCGCAAGGCACGCACTTGCAGATGGTCTCCCTCCCCTTCTCCCTGAAGTAGCTCACCAGCCCTGTCCCCTGGCAGCTCCGGCACTTGCCCGTCCACTCGTACGAAACAGTTTTGCAATCCTTCAATCCAAAGCCACACAAACACACATCCCAAAATTATCACCAAACCCAGGCTCAACTCGCGACAAACTCACGCTTGCACTGCAACCCACCCACCTCGATCTCCACGTCGCAGCTGAGGCGGCGGTCGAGCTCCTCCCGCGACATCGGCTCGGTGTCCGGAATAGTCAGGGGGATCGGGAGCGGCTCCGCGTCGTCGACCAGGTAGCTCTCCCTGTCCCCAGACCACCAGTCCCACCACCTCCTCCTTCCCCCTTTCTTCTTCTTCTCCTCAGCATCCTCCTTGGCCTTGACGCGCACACCGGGATCTCGCGCCGCGACGCGGCCACCGGAGGTAGAGGGATCCGCGTCGGGCTGGCGGCGAGGCTGGAAACCAGTCCGTTGGCGAGGCGGCACCGGTGGTGTTTGCGGCAGCCGGCGGCGGCAGGTTGTTGGGGCGCCGGTGGCGGCGGGGCAGGGGGAGGGAGGGGTTAGGGCGGGAGGAGAGGAGCGGGGTGGGGTTTGCGGAAGTCATGGGGACGGGGGTGGGGTTTGCGTTTGGGAAACAGAGGTCATCGCCGGCGACGAGGCGGGAGTGGGAGCGACGAGGAAGCGGGCGATGTGGCGATGAGCGCGAGCCGCGAGGGCGGAGGAGATAATAATAAAAAGGGCAAAACGAGACGCGAGGGAGATCTGGCGAGGGGATGAGCCGGTCAATGGGCTGGGCTGAATGGATATGGGCCTGGGAACTTTTCCGGGCATAATTGCACGGCATGCTGAATTTGGGTAGAATTTTCCTCTAAAAAGGAACTTGAGTAGCATTTCCACTCGAAGAAAATTGGATAGATTCTAGTCGTAAAGTGAAAGTCTAATTAGTATTCTTGTTTTCCTATGTAATAAATTTACATCTTTACATACAGATAAATAAATTGAATCAAGTACCACACAGTTCATAGGGTAAAAGTACATATATAAGAACAATTTTGTCTGCCAAAAAGAAAAAAAGCAAAGAAAGAGCAGAACATTGGCAATACCAAAAAAGAGAGGAAAATTAAGAAACACCATGATGTACGATTGCTAGTCAGATATGCGCGTCCTCATCTTCACTGTACTGTTCTCACTTGTCTGTCGATGACGTCTCATTGTCCCATGAACATCTGGTAATCTGAACAAGTCTCTGTTCCTTGTTAGCTAAGGTTATTCCCAGGTGTATACCTGTCAAAGTAAGAGAAACTCTTCGTCATTCGCTGCAGGAAGGTACGGAATCACAAACTTAGAATACAACGTTCGTGATCACTCACTGGAACCTAATGTCCGTTCTGCTCTTGAGGCTGCTTGGAATCATGCCTTGTAAATTATTATTCTGCACAAACCTGTGAAACAAGAATTCAATTAATCGTAAATAGCGGTGAACTCAACTGCAACATGTCAAGATAACAAGATTATAACTGGATAATGGGGCAACATGAAGCCACTTACAGTTCTTGAAGTCTTGGAAGGTTTCCCAGAGATGGAGGAATCGGCCCTGTCAATCGATTGTTCTCCAGGTGCCTTCAGATCAGAAATGCAACCAGATTAGCCAAATGGAACAACCAACATCTTCAGTTTATTGCGTAGTAATTTTAAGGGATAGACTATTGCACAGGCGACTGAAATTTTTTATCTTTCAGTTACCTAAAGTTGCACTTTGAATCACCTGAAGTTGCACATGTTTTTTTTAGGGGGCTGCAATTTTAGTTGATTGAGAGTGCAATTTCAGGTCACCTGAAGTTGCACGCTGAATCACCTAAAGTTGCAGCTGTTTTTTTGGAGGGGGGCTGCAATTGTAGTTCATTGAGAGTGCAATTTCAGGTGACTGAAACATAAAAAAATTTCAGTTGCCTGTGCAATAGCAAAACTGTAATTTTAAACTTCCTAAAAGATCATTGAGCATTAAGGAATTCGTATGTTAGTACTTACAAAGAAGCCAAATGATGTAGGGGGCTCAGGTCTGGAATTGGTCCTGTCAGATTGTTCCCCGCAAGCCAACTGCAATCACCATTACTCCGATTAAACACATATTTTTTTCACTTAGCATGTAACATCAGCTTGTTTCAAGAGGCTTACATGCTCGAGATTGCAGTCAGATTGGCAATGTGATCAGATATTGACCCTCCAACATTGAAATTTGTGAGGTTGCTGCAGTACAGAAATAAAGAAAAGACCACACTTATATTGTTTGCACAATATGTCTCTGTAGTTCCATTGTTATCTAACTCGTAACTTACAGGGCAATTACTCGAGCAAGTGGTTCTTGGGTGCAGGTGACACCAGTCCATGAGTTCCCCTGAGGCAAGCAAGGATCACCACTCCAGTCCGATGGTGGGTTGTCGAAACCTCTCGCAAACGCCTCCATGCCGATAACTGCAGGGACACCATACAAGACGATGATTTACCCAGTTCTTGTGAGCAAACACTGAATTAGCCATGATCCATGAGAGCTGCACTGATTTTAAGTTACCATCTCTAGGATGAGTCCTCCCTCCAAGCGGAACAACCATCATGAGCTCGGCCGCATTGATCACCGGCCCAACGGGCGAACCCGGCGCAGGCGTCAGCGTGATCTTCGTCCGTCCGGAGAGCGGCCACTTGGCGCCATACAGCATCGAGCCCGCCGTCGAGACATTCAGGCCGGCGAAGAATGTCTCGCCGTTGACCGCGACGTCGAAGATTCTCCAGCTGAGCGGGCTCGGCGTCCGGTTGTCCTGGAAGTAGAGCGCCAGGTAGTAGCTCGCCGCGGGGAGCGGCGTCGGCGGCCACTGTAGCTCCAGGCTCTTGCCTCGGCTGGCCGTTACGCCTCGCCGGAACACGTCCTCCGGGGGCTTGTTCCAGAACCCCGCCGGCGCCACGCTAGCCTGGCTCTCCACCATCGGGCTCCTCCCGTCGTTGTACGGCTCCCAGTACCGGTTGAAACGATCACCTGGATAGCTAGTAAATTTGCGCAGACATTGCACATGATCAGGTAAAGGACGCACTGAATCTGTAGCAAACAATAGCAGTGTGACATGGATGGTGTCTGGTTCTTCTTGTCTCACCTGACGATCGAGCCGTCGTGGCCAAAGCTGTGGCGCGCGATGGTGCTAAGGGCGTAGGCGGCGAAGTCGGTGGAGTTGTACACGGAGTCCTCCAATGGCACGACCTCGAGCGCGGAGATGAAGGGGCTGGACGTGGTGGCGCCGTTCCTGGCGAGGCACACGCTGACCTCCTTGCCCGTGGCGAGCACCACGGCCTCGTAATACGTCGCGCGGCCCCTGGCGTAGTCCCCGGCCGTGTCCACCTCGCTCCACCTCGTGCCCTCGATGATCTGGTCGAACACCGGCGGCGCCTTGCCGCCGTCGAACCCTCCGTAGTAATACGTCGTCCGGACCAGGTACTTGGCATCCTTCTCCGCGGGGATCACGTAGCAGTACTTCCTGGCCGACGTGTCCGGGAAGTACCGGAGCGAGGAGAGCATCGGCATCATCATGCCCCAGGACGGGAGGTCGGAGACGTTGCCGACGCTGATGAACCGGCCGTCCGGAATCCATGTCACGTTCCCGACCACCTTGTCAGACTTCGCGCCGCAACTTATCTGGTACCCTGTGAATAAATTCAGATAGCTTTAGCTAACTGCTCAAGTACATAGTGCTGTGACAAGAAAGAACTGAGGTAAACTTTACCTGACAGGGCATCGGCGCCGCCGATGAGGAAGACGAGGGCGACGGCGAGGAGGGATAAGGGGATCATCGGCGATGCTCCAATGGTGCAGCACCCCCAAGAGGCAGATTTGGACCGGAAGGGAGGAGGCAACGAGGATGCAATGACAATGAGCTGCAACGACTCGACAACTCTAGTTGCCGGCTTACGACTTTTGTTTTGTTTTGCTTGGGCGTCAGTTTCTTCAGAAGTTTTCTTGTCTTCGAAATCCTTCAGTGGTTGGCGGCCACATGTTCAGATGCAGGACCTGTTCCAAGTGCCAGAGCTGTGTTACAGCCGGGCATAAAAAAGGCTTGAGCACTGGATATTTTAGCAGCGTAGAAAGAACCGGCCGGGAACTAGACTAGTCTTCTGGGCGATCAAACAGGCTGGTTTTAATGCTGGGTTTGGCTTCTGAACTGCCATTTGCGTTTGCTTGGATGGAAAGGATTTGGTCATTGGGATAGGGACGGGGTCAGGAGCTCAAAGCTGGCTGGGATTATTCGTTGCGTCTGGTGTTCTCCGTGGACGTGGTGGATGCTTGTTCCTTGCTTGCTTGTACCAATCTAGCTAGCTGAAATCTTTATATTCTTCTCCAGTATAGGGTTTCAGCTGATTGGCGTTTGATTCTTTCGTAGGACGTGCTTGGATCGACTGCCCAACGAACCTGAGGCCACACGTTTGCCGGGGGGCAAGGCACAACGGTAGCCGATCTCTGTTTCGTGCCACGCGGATTTTAGACTTTAGTATACTTTCCATGAGCTGCTGGCTTGCTGCCCGTGGTCGTGGCCGGGTAGGCTCGCTGCCTTGCCACCGGCCGGTATTGACGTAGACGAGGCGTCGAGGTGGTCGGTCAGTTGGAACATGGCAATGATTGGTATGTACCAGACCATAAACCCTTCGTCGGTGCCATCAGAAACGGCACATTTGACATGTGTCTTATAGCTGAATTTTCACTGTACCTGATTGAAATTATACTGTAACTGATGATGGTTTATTGGTATAATTATATTTAAAAAATAGAAAAAAGGTTAGTCTAACATGTATAATACAAATAAATACGAGTAAAAAAGAACCGGCAAAAAGGTTAAAAAAATCCAAAATGTCAAAAAAAGAAAAAAAATTTAGAAATAGTAAAAAAAATAAGCTAGAAATCGGAAGTTCAAACCTAAACGGGCAGAGCGCTAATGGGTTGGATCCTATGTATGTGACATAAGAATCTCTGACGCTAACACGGGAGAGATTGGAGATCAACGGATCAACGCTAGCAAGGCTAGTTTTCGCGCCGATGGGACTCGCCTATAGGCACTCCCTTGTTGCTGCTATGTTTGTGCGGAGTTGCAGTTACTTGATGCGCGTCAGTGCAGGGCGGGTGTGCCTGAATATTGTATGGGAATAGGGTTGTACCACACACCATCGTGTCTGTCGCTACTACATTGTGTGTTTCTCTATTTTTTTGTTCTTGTGTGATTGTTCGTGTGCAACGCGACCCAATCCTACAGCATACTTTTCTTTTCTTTTCTTTCTTTTTTTTTTTTGGAAAAGAACGTGCCAGTGTTTAGGCCCGAACAAAATCTGGGCCTGGGCCGACCGGGATTTTATTGCGCGGCGTTAATTTGGTGTAGTCTACTATGGCCATGCATTTGGAATATAGGCCGATATTAAGCAGATTTCCGTCATCCTAATCTGGGCCGAAGCCTATATGGTAGGTCATTTCTTCTGGAGAACACCTAGGCTATAGGTGATGGACCAAATCACTACTGAGCTAATGGTTCCTCTCAGAGGCGGTGGGAGGGGACTGGCAGGATTTATCACTATATCTTTTCTGTTATACATAAAATTTTATCTATATTTTTACTCTATAGTCCCCATATAGAATGTAATTTTATTATATAGCTTATTCGGCTTCTCTCATATCTAATTCCTGGTCCGCCCCTCACTCCTCCCCAAAAATCAAATAGAAATAAGCCTTGCTGCCGTTGCAAAAGGCTGCATCCTGTGCAGCACAAGTGCTCAGCTTGTGGTACTGCTGGAGTGGAGTTCAACTGTTCAAGTCAAAACTCCCCTAAAAAACTGTTCAAGTCAAAACTGGAAGAAAAGGCCACCGCCACACTCAGCAATCGCGCGCTGAACAACACCTCATTCGTGGGATCCCCCTCATTCGTCGGTTCTATATTTACAGGCGGGTTGGTAATTGGGTTCGGAGCTCAGACAGTTCCGGCCACTCAGCTCGAGGCATGCGTAAACAACGGAAGTTCGCATCTCACACAACGTCGTCGTTACTTCGAGCGGCAAAAAGGCTGAGCCCCTCCAATTCCAAGGCCTCCCTAATGGGCTCCATTTGCGCCGCGAGAACAAGGGGAGCGAAGAAAATGGACAGGAAGCTCGCGCGGCTGTCCCGCCGGCCGCCGCAGCCGTCCAAGGGGAGCGCTGTGTGGCCCGTCGGGCTGCTCGTCGCGCTCTGCTTCGCCACCCTGCCGCTCTTCCTCGCGCTGTCCGAGCGGCCGAACCTGTCCGACGTGTGGCAGATGGGCATCAGGGTACGCACCTGCGGATATTCTGCCCTCTTTAAACTCATATTTACAAAAATAACTATATATATATATATAGTAATAGTATTGATAAAAATAACACTTCTATCATTTATTCACCGGGCGACAGCACTTCAGAGGTGATACGTGGCACATACCGTCCACCCCACCAGACAGCAGGCCACTTGCTGTCCACCATAAAATGGCAGGTGATTAAGCCGGCTAATTAGCCGGTTTAATTTCCTGTCTAAATTCGTAATTTTATATTATATTTGTTTGAATTTTAAATATAGCAAATGATTTCAAAAAATTATGAAATTTTATGCGCAATCTCCCACACAACATACTTCATTGTGTAGTTTTTTAACAATTTTATCCGATCTGAATGTTGCTCAAAAATTTATACGATTTTGATATTTATAAGAGTTGTTATATATAGCAAACGAGTTCCAAAAATTACAAATTTTATGTGAAGCCTCCCGACACAGTCGACCTAATTGTGTAATTTTTAAAATTTTATATGCTCTAAATTTACTATGTTAATTCATATTAATTTAATCATAATTAGTGATATACGATACTCAGGCATCTTTTGCAGTGCGTGAACTCTATCCTTCCCACATATGTTGGCCTGTTACTGCTATCTTTCCATTTTCATTGCATCCTTTGCACAATTGTCACTCAGTCCGTGTCATCCCCCCTCACTCGCTTCCCTCGTATAGACTGATGTCGTTATGTCCATGCCGTACACCCTCGTCCGCTCTCATGTCTCCACATTTGTCAATGTTACCATACCGTCCCCTCGCCCCAAATGATGCGTATTGACAAGGAGTCCTTAATTTGCGGGGTGAGCGTACTGGATTCCCTTTTCGCTCGGCTATAAATACAAACTTCTCGCAGTTGATCATCGGTCATCTCAATCGCTCATCACATAAACTTATTCTCGCGGTCGTCGCTCAAAATTTAAAGTGCAAAGATAATTATTTTGAGAAGCCAGTGCATATCTCATTAAGCATGCTGCAGGAGGATGCGGTAGTGCTGATTGCTTCTTCTGAAAGACAGGTAATTTTTTATTGCATGCTTTCGACATTATTCCCGTAGTCATAGTTAATTAGTGTTATTTAATTAGTCGTAATTAATATAGTTTGTATTACGAAGTAGGTTGTAGTAATTTAGACATAGTTTTTAGTATTTTTGAGTATGTACAATACCCATAATTTGTTATTGTATGGTAGTGTGTAATTAAACAGTTCTAATTACTGTAGTGGCAATTAGTTAGGATTAAATAATGAGTTAGTGCTAAGTAATTAAGTGCTAAGAACGGCGGTAATGAATCACTCGTAACTTCTCAAAGTGTATAAGCCTAAATTTGCTAAGTCTTTAGTCTTGACCAACTTGATCTTCTCAGCTTTTTCTTGACCTAAACCGCTCTCTCAAGCGTCGTGGTTTTGTTTTCCAGTATTTTAGTCAACTTACCGAAATACCCTTTTGTTGAGGAAGGGTTCCCGCGCTACTTCGGGCCCACGATAACTTCAGTGTGACAACACATCGAGGAATGTACCCTGGACAAGGTCCACAGACTAACCTCGGACGGAGTACGAAGTCCGCCTTGGATGAAGTCTGGGAAACCAAGATGGAGCCTGAAGGCTAACCTTGGCCAAGATCCAATATCCGGAGTCTATTGTTATAGAAAATTATGCAAATGTTATTTCATTATATGTCAAATGCTCTTTACAATTCCGTTTGTAAATTATTACTTATTGCAAAATGAAATCTGCTTTGTGCTGAAAACAACTTAGTATAGAAACTCATCGTTTGACAGCCTTGCACGTATGTAAAATTTTGTGATGCACTACAAGTCTAGCTGAGTACACAATGAACTCAATCTTACTTAAATTATTGTTGATTAGAGAATGAAGATTTCATGCCCGATGATGCGTATTTCGCCCCTGGCACAGGGGATTTTGACGATGGGTCTTGCTAGGGCCTAACTTCAGTCAGTTGTCTGCGGGTTATGATAGCAAATCACTGGATACTTTTGTTATTAAACTTCCGCTGCATTTTGCTCATCTCTTATGTAATCGTCCAGTCAGCCTTATTTGCACAGACTCTTTATGCCTTGTGCACATACATACATACATACATACATACATACATACATACATACATACATACATACATACATACATACATACATACATACATACATACATACATACATACATACATACATACATACATACATACATACATACATACATACATACATATCACCCGTGTTGTTGTAATCATGATGTGAATATATGTACTTGATACTGATCATGAGATTAGTACGGAACACATACGGCGACTACGGGTGCTCGCGCCCGAGGTACCCGCAAGATCCATAATTGTTCAATGACAATAATAATCATCAATTAAATATGTATAGCAATACACTGTTAAAAAAGAGTAAGAATGCTTAAAATTCTTTAGAGAATATATGAATCTTTGAATTTGCACAAATATAGGAATATAAAATATTTCTAAAATTGCTTGCCTGTGCAGGCGCACGGGTTGATGACTAGTAGTATATAAAAAAGATAATGTTGTAGTAGTCCCTTTGTTTTGCAATATTAGTCCATTTTCTTGGAAAATATTGTTTCACAAGATATGTTCATTGAGGAAATTAAAAGTGTATAGTTGCAATATGTCCACTCCGTACACCTGCTTTAATGTTGTAAAACAGTCTAAGTGGTTGTAATATACAATTTAAAAACAGTTTGTATGGTCCAAGTCGTTAAATTATTTAGAGGATCCAATATCATTAAGTATTTTTTTTAGATTTGGTGCCTTTTTGGTATGTGTGCATGGTAGGCTTAGGCAAACCTTACAAAAAAAGGTGGTAATTAAAGGAATAATAATGTTAAACAAATATAAAGAGAGTGACTATGATACATGTGTATGTCGATTATGCACTTTACATACACTTTTTTAATCATGCACTAATCATCCTAAAGGGAGAGTGGTGGAAAGTGCAAAAATTAATAGTGAGGGGGAAAAAGCTTTAAAACTTTTTTAACTAAAAGTTACATGTATCACAGCCATCTCCTTCTATGAATATCTACTCTACTCTATAATACACCAAAATTATCTTTACTACATCCACCCCCTCAACCACCCCCACAGTCATGCCTAATCTAAGTCCACCCAGATTTGTGTACCAAAGTAATCCAACTCCATACAAATGAATGGCCTGGATCTCTCCTCAAGTCTTATTCTCTTACTCATTGAAGATCCTAAGGCCAAAATCATCTACTCTATACTCTATAATACACCAAAATTATCTTTACTACATCCACCCCCTCAACCACCCCCACAGTCATGCCTAATCTAAGTCCACCCAGATTTGTGTACCAAGTAATCCAACTCCATACAAATGAATGGCCTGGATCTCTCCTCAAGTCTTATTCTCTTACTCATTGAAGATCCTAAGGCCAAAATCATTTGGATCATGCACATCACTGAACCGGTACCCACCCCGCGCCCACGCACAGCGCTCGGCCCCACGTTTCCTCGCAGGCTCCGCCCTCGTCTCCCCACGCTCTCCCCCGTCTCCCCCTCCGCGTCTGCCCTCGATTCTCCGCGCCGCCTCCTCCCCTCCATCCTCCGCCCTCGCCTCCTCCCCCTCCCCACCCCGCGCTGCGCCGCCGCTTCCCGCTCCTCTGCTCCGCCGACGACTCCTCCTTCCTACCCCGCACCCGAACCCCAAATCCCCCGGCCGATCCCACCCCAAACCCCTCAATCCCCTCCGATCCGCCGCTTCCCGGACATGTAACCCCAATTGTCAAAATCCTAAACCCTAACCCCTCTCTCCACCCCATGGCGCCGCGGCCGCCGCAGCTGGTGTTCGCGGCCTCCTCCGCTGACGCTGGCGTGGTCGCGTGGGACCTCCGCACGGGCTCAGAGGCCATCCGCCACCGCCCATGTGCCTCCCGCCCTCGCCGCCGCTGCTTACCGCTTCCTCGCCGCCGCCCAGGCCCCCGCCGGCAACTTTGCCCCCCATTCACTTCTGCTACTGGGACAAGGTAAGCGCCCTCCGCAAACCCCAAACCACGTCCTTGAAGCCCGAACCCTAACCTTGAGCTTGTTTTCTTGGTTCCAAACTGCAGCCCCAGGTGGCGTCAAGAGCTTCCCTGCCGAGCCGATCCGCACGTTCATCGCTGACCCGGAGGGGAGCTACCTCATCGGTGGTGGGGTCTCTGGCGACATCTTTTGGGAGGCGAGGGAATTGTGGTTTCTTGTTGCTGTGGTGAAATGATTACCTTCTTTTTGCGAGGAAGAACAATTACCATTCTTGGTTTCTTGGCGCTTTGTTTGAGGGTGATGTGAAATGCTTGATTGGTGCTGGGTTAGCGTGGGGAAGGTTAAGGTTGGATTTTTTGTAGCTTATTATGTGTTTTGTGATGAATTAATACTAATAGATTTCTTTGTGGTAATTTCCAATTATTTGGTGGGAATAGGAGCTGCCTGCTGCTGTATTTCTAGGCTATACACGAGCATTTGTGGGAGTAAATCAAGTTGTGGTTATTTAGTCAGTTTTGTTTTAATGAAAATGGAATTGGAGGCTGTGTGGTCGTTGGTCTTAAAAATAATAATCGAGCTATTTAACTTATAATAGGTTTTCCAGTGAACTAATTGATTTTCTTGCAGCCACTGCTGGCTGCTGGGGTGGTCATTTTATAGCTTCTTGTGTTCTTCAGCGTTTTGTGGTGAAGATTGGACCTTTTAGATGCTATTTTTTTACCTTTATAGTAATTTAGCATTTTCTTACTATGTTTTTGTGTTGAAGGTGTCTGTTTTGTGTTAAATAGTATAGTTGCTATATTAGATATATCTGAACCAGTGGTGGTGGCCAAACTCGCCCCCCCCCGGCCCCCGCGCGCACTGGATGCATATTTTTTGCGGTGTTGTCGGTGTGCTTGTAGAACTTTGTATAGGTCTCCATCACATGTTTTAACATACAGGATATTATCTATATATTAGCTAGATTTTGATTCAGATATGTACATACAACTTTAAACATGACATATGGACTCTAGATCTAGGCAGTACAGGCCTTCTTCCACTTGAGGTGTGTATCAAATGCTGAAAATATGAGTACAAGAATGCAGCAGTATATATGAGACCACCATCCTCTACAAGCTGCACATCGGGGAGGTCCTGTCCACTGTTCCTACGATTGGTAGGCTATCGATTATTCTATATCATCTGATTTTGTTGTTGATGTAGTGCTAAAATTGAAGTTATATTAAGGCCTTACCGACGCTTGCCCTTGTTTCTCCCTTGCAGCAATCATTTCAACGGTCACAGCGTCATTGCTTTGGCGACTCTGCTCCTGGGGAATTCCCCCTGGCTGCAAACCCGTCAATTGTCCTCCATGTCCTCACATCATGCAATCTAGAACCTGAGGACCTCGCTCACTTGGAGGCAAGTAGTGTTTTATTGTTTTTCTCCAATGTAGAAATGATATTGCTGCTGATGATCTTTGTGCTTGTGATAGGCAACATGCACATTTTTCAGGAAGCCTGCCAATTTTCCTCCAGACTTCCAATTATCAATGTCAGAGCTTGCAGCGTTGGACATGTGTCAGAAATGGGCAATATTTAAGCCTATGACTGCACAAGAAAGATAACTGTTTAAGCAACGCTGCGGCGGGAGTTGGAAGTTATATTAGGCGTTCCATACTGATACGGTTGTCCTATTTTTGTAGTTCCTACAATATGCAAATATTGAGGCAGTCCATGAGAATTTGGATGTAGGGGTTCTTGATTTTGCAGAGGATATTTGGGATGATTGGGATTTCCTGTGAATTATTAATTGATGTGATGGATGAACGAATCTTATGTTAAATAAGGATGTGTTGATTTCCACAGAAGCCAATTGTGAATTCTATGGGATAGAACTGCACTTGAGATCAATTCATCTATCGAATATGCACAAAAATACAAAAATGAAAATTTTCCATGAACAGTGTAAGCTGTTCAACTATGTCAGTTCCAATATCCCCCTCCCCTCCCTTTGGTTTTACTCCACATCTTGTTTGTTGGCTTGATTCTATTTACTTTTTCACCTGTCCTTGTTCCATCTATATGTTGTTGTGGCTCAGTCTGAACACATCAAAAAGTAATTTAGATGTAGTATTGATGGAAAAATTAAGTGATGATTCAAAGCTGCATCCAGTGAGTTGAGACATAGGAGTATATCACTAACTTTCTGCCCATGAAGTTGGCCCATAATGATTCAAGCTCTGTTAGTTCTTCGTGCAAATTTTTTTGCCTGCAGTGCAATTTCCTATTTCAGAACATTTAGATATGTATAGCCTCATTTCTTAATGTTTATTTCAGTGCGCAGATGGTGACCTACGAATCACAAATATTGGTGTGCTCACATTGCCACATATAACATCAGTACGATCAGGGGATCAATTATTTCCGGATTTGGCTTCATCAGAATTTCAAGTATGGTTAGCTTCTACCTCATTGTGGCTTCCTCATGTTCAGCTGTATAGCGTGCACCTATATTTAACTAGTAGTGTGTCCGTGCTAACGCTACGGTAAAATATAAAAGAAGATAAAATTTGTAAAAAATAAAACAAACAATCAGATTCATTAAGATTCACGTCTCATATATTGTATAACCAAATATTTTTGTCACAAAATGAATGTCACATAAATACGTGACCGGTCGGAACCACCCAACAC
The DNA here is from genome assembly GCA_017311315.1 of Dendrocalamus latiflorus. Taxonomy (NCBI): domain Eukaryota; kingdom Viridiplantae; phylum Streptophyta; class Magnoliopsida; order Poales; family Poaceae; genus Dendrocalamus; species Dendrocalamus latiflorus. The sequence goes on from CM029658.1 coordinate 7,867,081, forward strand.
GCAATGCTCAAAAGCCTACGACCGATTCCCAGGTCTTGCGACCGCTTCGCGAGACCATACGATCAGTAGTGTGCCCGTGCTAACGCTACGGTAAAATACAAAACAAGATAAAATTTGTAAAAAACAAAACGAACAATCAGATTCATTAAGATTTTTAACAGAACATCATTGTTGTCAGGATTCAAATTCTATGAAGTATTTGGATGGGAAATATAACCGTCATGGCAAAGTTAATACCTGGACAAGACATACGCAAAACATTTAATTATACTACAATGGTATAACCTTTTTTATACTACAACAGTATAACCGAAAAAGGCAAATCCAACAAAGCATTTAACTTTGTTGTATACTATGACTGAAAAAACCTGCTCGCACACGAATGTTTTGCAGCAGAATTCGCAAAGATAATCTTAATAGCCGATTCTTGCAATATTTCGACATATGAGAAATTAAGAAGATAATCTAAGAAGGGTATTAACATCTAATTGAACTGTCTTTACATATGAGAAATTAAGCATCTGAGAGCACTCGGACACCAGAGCACCTGCCATGTGCCATCACATCTAAGCTGGAACACATGTATGGCAAATTATGCCCAGCACACGCGCAACGCAACCCACTCGGCCGATTAGTACATGGTTAGCCTATAAGCTACGAAAACTACAGAGATAGCTCGTGTCTACTCTCTTACAAAGGTTGAACTATGAAATAATCCATTAGATGATGAGCAACCAAAACTCTGCAGTTGGCTCTCCGAAGGTAACTTTTCTCCTACAAACCACGTGACCAGCTTTGCTCAAGTGATTACTGTGCCAATCTTAGGTTCTCAAACATCACCAAGGGGTGTGCCTCCAGCAGCGACTTCTTCTGGCAACAGGCACAACAACAACAGTGCAATTACGTTAGTGCTACTGGAGTGATATCAATATTGTTAAATCCAGTTAGTCAGTTAAAAAAAACTGAACTTTTCGATCGTCCACAGGAGATGCGCAAACACAAAGAATAGGAGATGCGCAAACACAAAGAATTTAGGGAAAGTAAAAACACTTTGTCTATATGGAGATATATACAAAATTACTAAATTAGATTTACATCAGACAACTGAAAGAGTTCATTATGGACTGTACAGTTTAAATTCATTCCCACCTTCTTCCTGCACTCACTACGTGTAGCAATAAGGACAAGTTCTGCAACTTCTTCTGTGCGCACTTTCAGAATCGCGGCTGACACAACAAGCGTACTGCAATACAACCAAAAGGGAAAATGTATAAGAATACCAAGTTACCAACTAAATAATAGACATACAAAATACAAGCACATGTTTTTTTTAAAAAAAATTCAAGTTGCAAACCAAACCATCAGCAGTTTATTTTGGTCACCTTGTTGTTAACACTGCACAATACATTCCTCGAAAATCCTTCTCTCCACCTACATCCTTGCTGCAAACATAGTTCAGATTGATTACTTGAGTTCAATAGATGAACAGAAAAACTGCAGGTAAGTGCATATTAATGTGGTTATTCATACACCACTTAAAAGAGTTAAAAATAAGCAAGAACCTACGCATTAACCATATCTTGTATGACATCACTGTCCTTGGCAGCTGTTTCTGCAAATGCATCCTATAAAATACATAGATTAAAGTGAGACTTTTATAGCCTAGAAGTGACAGACATATGGATGCAAAGTTTATCATTGAAGAAACAAAGTTTTTAAAACTACAAACATAAGCCCACCACAAAAAGAACTTACTTTGAAGATACCAATGACCTGATGCATATACTGCTGCAGATCACTCCTCAGATTCATTCCACTTAAAAGTTGCCAACAAATACTGGATCTTGTCTGTCTAAGGAAGGCAATTTCTTCAAGCTTTTTCAGTCCCTGCTGTAAAGAAGCACGAAGTAACTGGCATTTTTCACAGCACAAGAAGTGCCTGAAATGTTCAATACAACGAGTCAGCAATGTCTTTCACAATGATAAGCTCTCCTCCACCACATTTGAAGGAAAATATCACATACATTCTGTTTTTGAATTCCATTGTTGTAGCACTTAACATGGCATGGTCTCTCGCACTGTGGATAAAAATAGCGCATAATTTTCAACCAAGCATTCTAACCATCAAAGGCAACACATAGGAGAAAAGCACGAAGCAGAACAAACCTGGTTACAGAAGATAATCATGTCTGCACTGATTATTCCAACCGTCGTATGGCCATCTCTGTCAAAATTTGAAGGTGTGGAGTTACATACAAAGGAGCTCACATAATCATGTCAATTCCACCAATGCACACAATCTTATTCTTACCCACACAAATGGCAGCTCTCTGTTTTAACCACTCTTTCTTGTAATGTCCGTTTCAAGGGAACAATAATAGGTCTATTGGTGGAAGAAGATTCTTTGGCAGAACCTGTAATAACAACAGAAACAAATGGCACAACAGGGAAGACAAGCAATTGTTTAATCTAACAACTCAAACATGAAAATTCTTATGAAATGGCACAACAGGGAAGACAAGCAATTGTTTAATCTAACAACTCAAACATGAAAATTCTTATGACCATTGCTTCCTTGTTTAAAGGGCGGGCTTATATCACAGCCCTCTCCCCGTACATATCTCAATCAAGGGCGGGCTTATATCACAGCCTATGTAGAAACAATCAGGATTGAAGCCCAAATACTTGCCATTACCACAACCAGCATCCAGTATGACAGACCCTGGCCTCAACGAATTCAAGAATCCTGCAACCTTGGGCCATTTAGCAAATCGCGTTGAGCTGAAGTGAGGAGCTATGGCATCATAGACACGGTGCACGTACTTCTTCTCAATGTCAGGAGTGGACTGAACACTGGGGTAGCTGCTGCGGTTCCCCTTGGTAAGCGCTCTGTCCTGAGCCTCCAAAATTTCATTCGACCTCATGGGATTGTTGGTGCTAATACCTCGTTAAATTGGCTTCCAATTCGGACACTGCAGCTCACCTGTTCGTAATGGGAACTCCCAGATTTGTGTTCGTAATGCTGTTCAAAGTATGGATCAATATTCAAGAACATATGCAAACGATGGCAAGGAAGATCAAATGGAAAGGGTGGGAAAGAAGGATATCACTCTCTCAGCTCACCTGTTCGTAATGGGAGCTCAGAAACTCGGACACTGCAGCTTCATGTTTGGTGAGCAAATCCTGCAAACATCTTGTCAGCAGCAAATATCAATATTGAAGAACCAAACATAAAGCCAAACAATAGTATGATATAACTACCAAATTGACAAAATTGGATTTACCTTGAAGGTGTTCAAAGCATCAGAGGCAATCAAAGTTTGGCTATTCAACATACTGGAAAAACAACTCGAAGCTACTTGACTCCAATATATATCTGAAAGAGCACTACAAAATCAAATGCATGCAAAATCAATCAATTGTGTAATTAATTAAATCGTCTGTTTGCCCATTTGCTTTTGGTAACCATCCATAGCTGATGAACAAAGCCAACCTGATGACGAGTTTCTAAAGGTAAAAGTGAATGGGGGTAAGAGCTGTTTCAAAATTCAACAGCTTCATAATGTTTGTCAACTAACCAGGACTAATTTAGTAAGGAATCAATCAGGGGGAATCAACAGCTTCATAATGTTTGTCAACTAACCAGGACTAATTTAGTAAGGAATCAACCAGGACTAAGATCCTTTCGAATAGCTCACCGCCAGCAGCGTATTCCATAACTATGGCCAAATGTGTGGGAGTTAGCACAACCTGAAATACTAAGTGTTCTCTTTTAAGTTTGCAATCTGGATATCATAACAGATTTAAACATTTGAAATACAAGACGTACTACGTTTTAATGCTGAAAGGAAACAAAAAAAGTTCTTGATGCATATAGTTATCCACCTTTTTTTAGAACACGAAGGAGGTCTGCTTACTTGCTCAAGGTTTGCCACGAAGATCCGGGACAGCAGATGTCTGCATTCCATTGAAACTCGGACGTAATCAGGAACCGAGTATTGTACGCTGAGTATCCGCTGCAAGGATCTTATAAACTTTTATTCCCACACATTAAGGTGCAGCCTGAGCTGACCTAAACAAAACAAAATGAGGAAAGAATCTCATTGGCATAGTTCATTTGTCAGATGAACTCACAATAATTGTCTTGCGGAAGTTCCTTGGTTCGACAGGGTCCTCAAAAGGGTAAGCACCCACAAGCATCACATATAGAGTTACTCCACAAGACCAAACATCAGCGACCTAAATTGTACATGGTGTGAGGTTTAAGGGGTCACTTGTAGATATTAGACTACTGGAAATGAGAAAACCAGAAAAGTTTATAATTGTCATGTCAGACAAATGGGAAGGGGGAGATTCTACCTTTGCTCATGCAAAAAGTAGCATAGCTCCTCTAGCTTCTTCGTTATTGATCTTCTCTTCATTCCAACAATCATAGTCCAATTTTTTGCAGTCGCAAAACTAACTCACAAGCAATTCCCCCAAAACATTTTCAGGCCCTGCAAAGCACAGGTGTCCAATTAGCAATCAGGAATTAGCAAATTTTGGCAAAAGGGACCCATTTGGTGATTAAAACTTCAATGACATACCACACCCTGAACATCCAGAATTGTTGTGCTCAATCAATGTGCCTTTGCAGCAATAAGAAAGAAAAGCGAACGATCAACACGGCCAACAAACCAGGTTCCTCTCTGGCACTCCGTGGAAAATCTCCCATGCTTCGTTGACCAGCCCCAGCCGCACAACCTGCTGACCATCCGGTTTGTTCCAACCATTCAGCCTGCTGCTATATAAAACTATATCATCAAATTGCTCCGACCTATCATCAAAGAGCAACCTGCAAATCGACCATGGATCAAAACCCAATTCTATAGCAAGACGGCCGACGCACTGCGTAGTAGAACAGGGAGAAACGCAAGTGCGGCAAGCTCTTTGGGTTAGAAAGGATCAAGAAATGCGTCACACCCAATGGGCCGGCCACGTTGACGAAGTCCTTGAGGTTGTTCCGCTTATTCTCCTGTCGAATGTTTCAAAATCGCGGCTCGTGAGCATGCCAAGAAACGTATTTACCCATGGATCGGTGCTGTGACGAAGCAGGAGCTCAGGATAGGGAGGGACCTTGAGATTGAGGGCGGTGTAGGGGAGCATGAGCTTGCGGAGGCCCTGCTGGAGGTGGCGGAGCGTGGAGGGGAGCTTGCCGCGGGAGAAGACGAAGCTCTTGGGGATCTTGGCGCCGGTGACCTGGTCCATGTTCTCCATGGCCGCCTGCTGCTTCCGCGCCAAAGACGGCGGCATCTTCCATTTGCCCTTGCCCTTGCCGCCGCCGCGCCCCCCGTTCCTCTTCTGCTCCGGCAAGAACCAGACGGGTCAGTCAACCCGAACAAAAACCAAGCAGACGAGGCCGTGCAAGGAAGGTCGAGGGGGAGAGAGAGAGAGAGAGAGAGAGAGCTCACGTTGTGGAACCGCGCCATGGTTAGGGTTCTTGGAGCAGCCGCTGCGTTTGGAGACGGGAGGGAGGGAGGCGATGCCGATGCGTGCAAGGTTGCCAGATCTACACGCATCGCACAAGATCCGTCTCCAAATCAAACAACCGTGGAGTCCTACACATGAACGCGCGATCTAAGAGCCGGACACGAGATCCGTTCAATTTACCTGTTCATGCGCAGGGGGTAGAGCTCATAAGCTGGAGCACACGCATGTCCGCGGGGACCTTGTCCGCGGAGTGGGGAGGAGGAGGTGAGGGGAGCGGCAGCGCGGGGGAGGACGGGGGGAGCGGAGGCGCGGGGGAGAGGTGGAGATGGGGGAGCGGCGGCGCGGTGGAGGACGGGGGGAGCGGAGGGAGTGGCGGCGCGGTGGAGGACGGGGGAGCGGCGGGAGTGGAGGCACGGGGGAGGAGGCGGCGACGCGGGGTGGGGAGGAGGAGGAGGCGGAGGCAGCGCAAGGTGGGGGGAGGAGGAGGCGGCAGAGCAGAGGGATGGGGAGGAGGAGCGGAGGGAGGGCGGAGGCTGCGAGGAAACGTGGGGCCGAGCGCTGTGCGTGGGCGCGGCACGGGGTGGGTACCGGTTGAATGATGTGCATGATCCAAATGATTTTGACCTTAGGATCTTCAATGAGTAAGAGAATAGGC